>JAUESR010000129.1:0-41384 GCA_030914345.1 Drosophila koepferae
AGTGATACTCTTCTTATTTACGCACTTATGAGCGCGCGCTCTGCTAACTGCGCAGTTGCTGCCGTGGCTTAGGGGTGGGTTGGGCTGAACTTTGGACGCCTATAACTCCATATCTAGAAGGACGATCTTCATGAAACTTTCGAAATATATTAAGAGCATCTAAATGTACCTATTTGCCAAATTGCAAGTCTCTAGTATTTTAAATGCGTTTTTTTTTTCAAATTGAGGGTGAAGGGGGCGTGGCATCCAAAATCTAAAAATTACATAATCTGCATATCTATAATATCTATCTAAATATATAAAGTTTAAGTCTCTAGCTAAAACGGTGTAGAAGTTATGCCCAAAAAAAAAAAAAAAAAAAAATGCAAACGAATTTTTTATCGATAATTTGAAAATGTGATGAGTTATCGAAAAAACAAAACAAACTCGTACTGCGTAGCTAACATACGAGTATTCATGTAAAATTTCAGCTCTCTAGCTTCTGTAGTTTCCGAAATCTCGACGTTCATACAGACGGACAGACGGACGGACGGACGGACGGACGGACGGACGGACGGACGGACAGACGGGCAGGGCTAGACAAACTTATTTTTCGATGCTGATCAAGAATATATATACTTTATAGGGTCTGCGACGTCTCCTTCTGCCTGTTACATACATTTTCACAAAACCATTATACCCTGAATTCCCATTTTCAATGGGTTCAGGGTATAAAAATAATACTTTAAGGAAAATAATTAATTGAACACAGTAAACAACTTAAAAATAAGTCAAGAAAACTTTAATACAAAATAAACTATTTAAAAACGAATAGTTTAAGAAAACAAATAAATCAAACACACCAAACAAACTCAAAAGTAAATTAAGAAAATTTCCAAGCCATACCACCCCTACTTTCCCTATCTGCATTATAAGAAAAACAAGTAAGAAAACTCTAGTCGAGAGTGCTCGACTAGATAATACCCTGAACCCAATTTTCATAAAATAAAATAATAATCTATACTGTGGTTTGGTTTTTGTAATTATCTTGAAAATACATCAATTTTAGAGCAAAAAAAAAAAAAAAAAAGGCAAAAAAAAACTTCTTTATTTTGACAAATAGTTAAATATATTGCTCTTGATTAGTACTAAAATTAATCCGTTTTCAAGATAATTACAAAAAACCAGAGTCGAACGTGACCAAAAGTTGACTTTCCTGGAGAATTACCCATATGGATAAATCAGAAAGTATAGATAAGAATGTATGCGTGTAACGTTCAAAATGTACATATGTACATATATATATACATTGCATTGCCAAAAAAAAAAAATAATAGATGGCGCTTATATTAGTTGAAATTCGAACATTTTTATATTATTAAATATCATTAAAAATAGACCCAACAAATAGACGTTCTTCGATTAACACGCATCACCTTAATTAACACAGACACTTCATAATTGTAAAAGAAATATATCAATGCCATTCGAAGCTGTAATTGCCATAATAAATAAGTTCACTGCTAAAGCGCCATCTAGCAAGTTTAAATTCTTTGACCATGCTAGGCTAGTTTTGAATGTATGTACATGTGTGCATACATATAGGAAAACCGCAGATGTCACGTGCTTTTGTTATTTGGGCAAACTTTCTGTTCATTATTTTCTGTTGACTTAACGGAATAAAATATAATTGAAACAAAAACACTTTCAGAAATGATGCTATTAAATATTTGAAATTTTTGAAGAAAAAAAAAAACGCACCTATTCACAATTAGTTAAACTAGCAACTGACTTTCAAAGGTATCAAATACAAAAGAATAAATAATAATAAAAAAAATAAATAATAAAAAAAAATGTAAAAAGAAATTAAGAATGGCTCAGGCGAGACTAGAACCTGCTACACCCCAACATTCGTTGCATCTTCCTAGCCATCTACACCACGGCTCACTTAAACGGCATAGTAGCGAAAACAAATGAAATTCGCCATATACGAAAGAAACACTAAAGCAGTGGTTGAAAATACAAATACAATTCAAAGACAATTCTAACGCAATTCAAAAACAATTGTGATTCTTAGAATATACACGCATAGCAACATAGAAAACGGCCCAAGATTTTTTGTGTATATGTATGTGCACACGCATACGAAAATTGATTTGCATTGCTCAACGTTGCTTACATTTCCATTGTTATTTTAATTGTTTTAAAATTTATAAAATATATAATGGAATGTAATGAGAGTTTCAGCAAATGATCTACATATTCTATTTAACATTTTAGGTTTTTTTGGAAATCATAACATGCACAAATATGTATGTATGTACGATTGCTGATCTACGCTTGCACACATATTCATACATACATACATACATACATATGTATGTATGTATGTATGTATGTGCGCCCGCAATGCGTCTTGCTGTGTCGCTGCCTTGCTTGCTGCGCCACATGGGTTTTGCTGCGAAAACTTTATAGACTAATAATTCTGTTTCTAGATGGACAATCGTATTGATATGTTCAGGTTAAGATTATGATATTCATATCTATATGCCAAATCAAACTGTATGTCTCTAGTATTTGAAATGCATTTTTTACACATTTGGGGGTGGTGGGGCTAATTGGGAACCGGAATCCAAAATCTGACAAAAACCGAAATTGTATTAAATTAGTATCTATATATATGCAGAAGACTTGGAGACTCTAACTCTAAAGATGAATTAGCTAGAATTTTATAACTGGTTCCCGATAATTTCGTTTATCGATAACTTTGCAAATATACAAGTTATCGAATTTCTGAAACAAACTCGTACTGCGCGTGCAATATACGGACCTAACACAAAAAGAATGAACTCTCTAGATTTTGTATCTTCGGAAATCGACGCGTTCAAACATACGGACAGACGGACAGACAGACGGACAGACGGACGGACAGACAGACGGACATGGCTATATCAACTTTTCTCGTCACCCTGATCAAGAATATATATACTTTATGGGGTCTGCCACGCCTCCTTCTGCCTGTTACATACTTTTAACAAAACCATTATACCCTGATTTCCCATTTTCAATGGGTTCAGGGTATAATTAGGGGATAAGATTCCTCATAAACTCAAACAAAATTTTCACTTTCGATAAAACCTGTCCTAGCCTATCCCAAACCATTGATAACCTTACACGAGCATTTTCTCAACTCAACATGCCACCCCCAGACGACAATTCTCCATCGACCAGTTCAAAGTCAACAACAAACCAAGACATAACTCAAAGATATATAGAAAACACTGTAGAAAGATATGTTAGGAAAATTTTGTCAGAAAAAGGGCGTGAAATGCTTAACATAGATATAGATCGCAAAATAGAAGAGGACCAAACTATTCTACCCCAATACATGGGACAGATTAACGAACTAGATAGATTACCGGACGTTGTAAAAATTTTAAAAGATTTCTCTGGAAAAAAAAAAACGAATTTACGTCATGGCGTAAGTGTAGATAGGATATTCGAAGCATATTCTGCTACACAAGGAATGCCAAAACATTACGGAATTTTATTGGTGGTACGTAGCAAAATAGTTGGCGAAGCCGACGCCGTTTTGGAGGCATATAATACTCCATTAAACTGGAAGGCTATATCTCAGTGTCTTTCAGATCACTTTGCTGACCGCAGAGATCTTAAGACATTGGAATATCAATTGTACACGCTCAATCAACGAGGACAGTCAACAGACGAGTTCTACCAAACCGTTTATTATCACCTGTCTCTAATTCTGAATCAAATAAACAACCATGATTCATCTTTAGAAACACTTAGAGTGCTCACCAAGATCTACAGAGATAAGGCCCTAGATACTTTCATAAGGGGTCTCAATGGAGATTTACCTAGATTGTTAGCTATTAAAGAGCCAACAGATCTACAGCATGCGCTACATTTGTGTCGATTGATTGAGAATCAATCCATACGGAACTCCGTACATTCCGTTAGACCACCCACTCTACCAGCGCGGAATTATCAACAACCCAAAATCACCCAACAACCATTCCGCTCTAATAATCCACCTGTCGTGAATGGGACCAATTTCAACCCCAATTTATATTACTCATCAAAACCATATTTTTCGCAACCTCAAAATATTCAAAGGCAACTATTTCAACAACCGCAACATTCCTTTAATGCACCACCAAGACCAATAGACCCTAAACCACAACCCGCTGTACAACCAATGGAAGTCGATCCATCGGTCAGAGCCCGAAATATTAATTACATGAACAGACCAGATAATAATCAAAACGCTATAAAAAGACCTTTATCCGATAGAATAGACCAAACCCCAAATAAATTTCAACGACAATTCCATATAAACACAGGGGAAGTACAAGGACTGAACATGAACGAACAGGTCATCAACGAAGCCGACGACTATGCAAATGCATACGCCGAAGCTTACTCGGAAGCTTATTCGAGTTACATGAACGAACAAAGTTACAACACTGCTATAGAAGAGCATGGTATTACTGATCTACCATATGAAGGTGAAACCTCTCCAAATGATAATAATCAGATAACAGATACCTCGGACATAAATTTTTTAGTCTAAATCGTTCCTCGTTGCCATATTTTCAGTGTAAATCGAGGGACGGCAAACTATTGAATTTCCTCATCGACACAGGTTCTAATCAGAACTATATCCAACCATCTTTTGCGACACATCCAAAAAAAAATCAAGACGCATTCTTTGCCAACACAATTGCCGGACAGATAGCTATCACACATCATATTTTTCTTAACTTGTTTAGTCTCAACGACACCCCAATAAAATTTTTCGTACTACCTACACTAAAAACTTTTCATGGTATCTTAGGCAACGATACAATGAAACAACTTAACGTTGTTATAGCTGTGCGAAATGATATTCTGATAGTAAACACTAACACTAAAATTCGAATTAGACAATTACCCGCGCAAGCGATTAACAACATAAAAGTTCGAACCGAACACATGTCCGACAGTCAAAAAAAGACAATAGACCATTTAGCTCAGGAATTCAAAACATTATCTGCAGAACCAGACCAAAAATTGACTTTCACAACTAATGTGGTAGGCGAGATTCGACTAAACACTGATACACCTGTTTATAGCAAGCATTACCCCTACCCTACAGCACTCAGGCAAGAAGTAGAAAATCAAATCAGCGATGGAATTATCCGATCCTCAAGATCACCATACAACGCCCCAGTATGGATCGTTCCCAAAAAGGCGGACCCCTCAGGGAAAAAGAAATACAGACTAGTAATAGATTACCGTAAACTCAACTTAGCTACGATTTCCGATCGGTACCCTATGCCAGAAATAGGAGACATCATAGCCCAACTAGGGGACAACAAATTCTTCACAGTCCTCGATCTTAAAAGTGGGTTTCACCAAATTCTTTTAAAGAAAACAGACATAGAAAAAACAGCATTCGCAGTCAACGGAGGAAAATACGAATTCACAAGGCTACCCTTCGGCCTAAAAAATTCTCCTTCCATCTTCCAAAGAGCCTTAGATGATATCTTAAGAGAGCACGTTGGAAAAATCTGCTATGTTTATATTGATGACATCATTGTTTTCAGTAAATCCGAAAACGAACACGCGCATCACTTAAAACAAGTCTTCACGACTCTTATAAACGCAAACATGAAAATCCAAATGGATAAATGCGAGTTTTTTAAAAACGAAGTTACTTTCCTAGGTTTTACTATTTCAGATAAAGGTGTCAAAACCAACCAAGATAAAGTTCGAGCAATTTCAAAATTCCCGAAACCTAAAACATTGAAAGACCTTCGATCATTCTTAGGACTTTTAGGATTCTATCGAAGATTCATTAGGGATTACGCTAAACTAGCAAAACCACTCACCACGCTTCTCAGAGGTGAAAGTGGCCGTATTTCAACAAGAGTATCGGATAAGGTACAGATAAACATGGACGATCAAGCAACAGAGGCTTTCAATAAAATTAAGCAAACACTTTGCTCTAACGAAGTTGTTCTGAAATACCCTAACGTTACAAAGGAATTCCATTTAACAACCGACGCTTCCAATTTCGCAATTGGAGCCGTTCTTGAGCAAGAAGGCAGACCCATTACATTCATATCACGAACGTTGTCTAAAACAGAGGAAAACTATGCGACTAACGAAAAAGAAATGTTAGCCATAGTTTGGGCTCTACAGAGCCTCCGAATCTATCTGTACGGCACAGCTAAAGTCGTGATTTTTACGGACCATCAACCCATCACATTTGCTCTTAGTAACAAAAATCACAACGGAAAATTAAAACGTTGGAAGAGCTATCTAGAAGAATTTAATTACGAACTCAAATACAAACCAGGAACCACTAATGTAGTAGCAGACGCGTTGTCAAGGAACCCAGTAACTGAAAACCACAGTATCGAAGCTACAATCATGAGCGATGAAAGCTCATCGCACAACTTAATCCCTTCAATAGAAGTTCCCATCAATGTGTTTAAAAATCAAATTTTTATATTAATTGGCGAAAAATCTTATTACCAATTTCAAATACCATTCCCCACATATCACAGACACATAGTAACTCGACCACACTATACAGAACAAGAGCTAATCGACATCTTCAAAGAACGACTTGACCCAAGAATTGTTAACGGGCTGTTTACTCCCGAACATACAGGAAAAATACAGGAATTCTACCCAACCCATTTCTCCTCTTATAAAATTAGATACACTCAGAGAAAAGTAGAGGACGTCACCGACATAAATATACAGAACGAAATAATTACTCAAGAACACACACGAGCTCATAGGAACGCTTTTGAAAATAAAGCGCAAATTTTAGAAAAATCATTTTTCCCACAACTATCTAAAAAAGTTAAAGAAATCGTTAAATCATGTTTGACATGCAAAGAGTCAAAATACGACAGGCACCCCCCAAATTCTGAAATTCAAGCAACACCAATTCCAAAATTTCCAGGCGAAATCGTTCACATTGATATCTACATAACAGAAAAAAACACCATATTAACTAGCATTGATAAATTCCCTAAATACGTTCAAGTCAAAGTCCTAAAATCTAGAGCTGCAGAAGATATAAAAATTCCACTTAGAGAAATACTAATAGCATTCGGCATGCCGAAAGTTGTCATAATTGATAACGAAAAAGCTCTAAATTCAGCCTCAATAAAATTCTTGCTACAAGATCATCTTGGTATCCAAATACACACAACACCACCCTATAATTCAACAAGTAATGGCCAATTAGAAAGATTTCACTCCACTTTATCAGAAATAATGACATGCTTAAAAAAAGACAATACAGATATGAGCTTTACAGACACACTTTTTAAGGCAGTACAAGAGTACAATACTTCTTACCATTCAGTAACCGGAAAAAAACCAATTGATACGTTTCTTGGCACAGCAGTTCCTAACAATCCAGAGAAAACAGCAGAAAATAGAAAAATAATATCAGACAAAATCCTAGCCAAACAAAAAGCCGATTTAGAATACCACAATAAAAACAAGAATGAAATGAGAAACTACGAACCAGGAGATATAATCCATGTTAAAATCAATAAACGTTTAGGCTCAAAACTCACACCCAGATACAAAAAAGAAATAGTAGCAGAAAACATGAATTCAACTATTAAAACAGTTTCAGGCAAAATAGTTCACAAAAATAATATTCGAACTTAACTTACAGGATCATTTTACCAACATGCTTGGGGATAACCACTGTCCTCGACTATTCCAACTCACAAATCATCTCAATAGTCACAGGATTGGCAGCTAAACAAGACAGCACTTTCAAAATCATCCACATATTTGATCTAGACAAATACACCGAAATTTACTCATCATTGAACGAATCACTACACTCACTTCCTACAGATCATTCCCTTCACCCATTCATTTCGTACGAATTATCCCAAATCAAAAACGACTTGAGAAGACTTAGACCTCAACTCAAATTTAAAAGAGCTATTGAAGCCATAGGAACAGCATGGAAATGGATGGCAGGAAACCCAGATCAACATGATCATCAAATTCTAATAAATAAGATAAACGAACAATTGGAAAACAATAATAAGCAAGTTATTATTAATCGTTTAATAAACGAAAAAATTAATGAATTAGGTAATATTACTAAAAAATTAACGCAAAATTCAGAAGAGGTTATTAACCAAAAAGCAAATGTCCTAAAATACAAAATTCAACTAGTAAAAGAAGAAATAACTAATATACTACTAGCAATAACATGGGCAAAAACAAATACTATTAATTCATTCATTTTTTCAGCAGTAGAAACTAAAGTAATCGAAGAAATTTTTACAAAAGAAAATAATCTGTTTTTATACCCTGAGCCCATTGAAAATGGGAAATCAGGGTATAATGGTTTTGTTAAATGTATGTAACAGGCAGAAGGAGGCGTGGCAGACCCCATAAAGTATATATATTCTTGATCAGCATAAAAAAATAAGTTGATCTAGCCCTGTCCGTCTGTCCGTCCGTCCGTCCGTCCGTCCGTCCGTCCGTCCGTCCGTCCGTCCGTCCGTCCGTCCGTCCGTCCGTATGTATGAACGCGTCGATTTCCGAAGATACAAAAGCTAGAGAGTTCATTCTTTTTGTGTTAGGTTCGTATATTGCACGCGCAGTACGAGTTTGTTTCAGAAATTCGATAACTTGTATATTTGCAAAGTTATCGATAAACGAACTTATCGGGAACCAGTTATAAAATTCTAACTAATTCATCTTTAGAGTTAGAGTCTCCAAGTCTTCTGCATATATATAGATACTAATTTATTACAATTTCGGTTTTTGTCAGATTTTGGATTCAAGTCCCCACTTCGCCCCACCACCCCCAAATGTGTAAAAAATGCATTTCAAATACTAGAGACATGCAGTTTGGTTTAGCATATAGATATGAATATCATAATC
Source organism: Drosophila koepferae (assembly GCA_030914345.1). Classification (NCBI taxonomy): domain Eukaryota; kingdom Metazoa; phylum Arthropoda; class Insecta; order Diptera; family Drosophilidae; genus Drosophila; species Drosophila koepferae. The sequence goes on from JAUESR010000129.1 coordinate 8,926, forward strand.
ATAATCTGAAGAAATCAATACGATTGTCCATCTAGAAACAGAATTATTAATCATCAAAGTTTTCTCATCAAAACCCATGCGACGCAGCAACAAAGCAGCGAGACAGCAAGACGCTTGCAATGCTTACACACATGCATACACACATACATGCTTAAAAGCGTAGATCAGCATCTATGCGTGCAGAAACGTATCGAATAATTCTTGGAATATTATTCGTTCAAAGAAGGGCTCAGGGGATTTCGTAGTCGAGCAGTCTCGACTACAGCTTTCTTACTTGTTTAACATAGAAGAACTCTTAGAATTTGCTGAAGTAAAACTAGCCACAAATGGAAAAAATTTAATTTACATTATAAGTATTCCCATGATTAGTACAGACAAATGTAAAATGGAGATCCCAAGGAGTGGCCAACGATCTTCCGGCTGTTCACCAATGTAATTCACAAAAGGACGGACATAAGCGACACAAGGAAGCTGAACTACCTGAAATCATTTCTAAAAGGTGAAGCCAAAATGGTAGTAAGCCATTTATTAAATGAATCGTCTGCTAGCTACATCGCAGCGTGGAACTTAATATGCAAACGTTACGAAAATAAGCGTAAAATATTTGCTAACGCCGTTAACCAGCTAGTGGACGTGGAGCTACTGGAAATTTATGATGGAGCTAGCATCCGCATGTTCTTGGACACAGCAAATGAGTGTATTCACATTATTAAGACAGAAGACCATATTGGCGGCAATGATGTTGATGTGCTACTTGCTCAAATCTTGCTTCGAAGATTCTCTACGGAAGTCCTAATGCTTTACGAGCAACACGTAAAGAGGGCCAAAGAAATTCAGTCCTTGTGCAATGTACTCGAATTTATGGATCAGTTATTTAACTCAATAGACTCAGTAAAAAAAAGTGAATTCCAAACGTCGTCGGAAATTAAAAAATCGAGCTACAAAAGATGCCGTTTTTTCCGATTGGATAGCCACGAAATATCCAAATGCCACAAATTCAGAGCCGAGCCAGTAAAAAAAACGCAAGGAATTTATGACTAACAAGTAAGAAGGCTCTAGTCGAGACGGCTCGACTACGAGATACCCTGAACCCTGCCAAAAAGTGATACTCTTCTTATTTACGCACTTATGAGCGCGCGCTCTGCTAACTGCGCAGTTGCTGCCGTGGCTTGGGGGTGGGCTGGGCTGAACTTTGGACGCTTATAACTCCATTTCTAGATAGACGATCTTCATGAAACTTTCGGAATATATTAAGAGCATTTAAATGTACCTATTTGCTAAATTGCAAGTCTCTAGTATTTGAAATGCGTTTTTTTTTTCCAAATTAAGGGCGAAGGGGGCGTGGCATCCAAAATCTGAAAATGACATAATCTGCGTATTCATAATATCCACCTGAATAATCAAATTTGAAGTAAAAAATGGAAACGAATTTTCGATATAAACTCGTACTGCGTAGCTAACATATGAGTGTTCACGTGAAATTTCAGCTCTCTAGCTTTTGTAGTTTCCGAAATCTCGACGTTCATACGGACGGACGGATGGACAGACGGACAGGGCTCAATCAATTTTTTTTTTTTATGCTGATCAAGAACATATATACTTTATGGGGTCTGCGACTTCTCCTTCTGCATGTTACATACATTTTCACAAAACCATTATACCCTGGATTCCCATTTTCAATGGGTTCAGGGTATAAAAATGTTCTATGCTTCAAATGTCTAGGAGCACACTTTACCAAAGAGTGCAAAAAGGATTGGACGTGCAATCAATGCGCCAAGCCGCATCACTATTTGCTTCACGAAGAAGCACATAAAAAAGAAACTGTCAGTAGCAATTATCTCAAAGAAAATAAGGGACAAGATACGTTGCTGGCAACAGCGCTCATTCGGATCAAAAATAAATCCGGGAAATATTAGCAGCTAAGAGCCCTCATCGATGGAGGCTCACATCTTGTAAGTATCAGAGGATGTGTATATATATATATATATGTGTACACAGATGTTTGTACGTGTATACCAGAGAACTGCAAGTGTGTCAATTTTTGCCACCCTACTCATACTCAATAAAATTTGTGTGCCGGTGCCACTTACCACTGGCTCAGCAAATCATAAACACACACTTATACAAAATATTTTCAATTTTAATTGCAAATATTTTCTTTTCATAACTTCGTGTACACTATCGATTACGTTTGTCATCGATTATTAATCAATTACAATAATCATCACCATCTAATACAATTGTGATCACTAAAAAAAAAAAAAGCGAACTGGGGACCGGAATCGAAAATCAACCCTGAGCGGTAGGAACAAAGTATAAAAAAAAAATTGATCAAGCCTTGTCCATATGAACGTCGAGATTTCGGATACTACAAGAGCTAGAGAGCTGAAATTTTACATGAATACTCGTATGCTAACACGCAGTACGAGTTAGTTTTTTCGATAACTCGTCCCATTTCCAAACTATCGATAAAAAAAAATCGAAAATTCGTTTTCATTTTTTAGGTTTTTGGGGCATAACTTCTACACCGTTTGAGCTAGAGAATTAATATATTTAGATAGATATTATGGATACGCAGATTTTGGATGCAACGCATTTCAAATACTGAAGACTTGAAATTTGGCAAACGCACACATTTGGATGCTATTAATATATTCTGAAAGTTTCATGGAGATCTATTATCTAGGAATGGATTATAAGCGTCAGGGTTCAGGATATCTCGTGGTCGAGCCGTCTCGACTAGAGCCTTCTTACTTGTTCTCTTTTTCTCTCGCGACGATACCATCTTCCTTTCTTAGTAAGTGTTTGCCGAACTTTTAAAAAGGTTTCCCATGTTCATGCAATATTTTAGTGTTTTCGTGATCATTTTTGGGAAGGGCATGAAAGCGCAGCTGTGCATAAGCAATACTTTTTAGCGATGAGCATGCACACACACATTTACAGTGTCTTGCTACATGTATGAGCATTTATGTGACTGTGTGGGGAAACTATTGCTGCCTGTAGCAATTGTAGGGCCCAACATTTGCAATTTGTTTTCTTGCTGCATGCGCGATTCAGTAGTTTGTCTATTTTGTATGGTTTACGGCAGTTATTCGCAGCAGTCATTTTGGCAATAATGAGTACATGGTGTATTCTGGCATTTGTCAATATATATGAATTTCCAGATCCACTTAAATCGTTAATAATTCGCAACACGATATATTCGATATTTATTACTGCAAAACAATGATTTAGCGATTTAAAAATGTTTTGGTAGGTTACTAAATTAATTAGAGTAATTTTCAATTATAAAACATGTATAATAATAGCATTCAAATGTGTCTGTGCGAAATCACAAGTCTCTAGTATTTTAAATGCTTTTTTTTTCAAATTGCTGGCGAGGGGGGCGTGGCATCTAACATCTGAAAATTACAAAATCTGCGTATCAATAATATCTATCTAAATATTTAAATTTGAAGTCTCTAACTAAAACGGTGTTTCAAATACTAGAGACTTGCACTTGGGCACAAAGATAAATTTAGATACTCTTAATCTTCATAAAGATCGTCCATCTAGAAATGGAGTTATAAGCGTCCAAAGTTTAGCCCAACCCACCCCAAGACACGGCAGCAGTTGCGCAGTTAGCAGAGCGCGCGCTTTTACACACTTAAAAGAAGAGTATCACTTTTTTTGCAGGGTTCAGGGTATCTCGCAGTCGAGCCGTCTCGACTAGAGCCTTCTTACTCAGGGGATTTCGTAGTCAGCAGTCTCGACTACAGCTTTAGCAAATTGATACATTTGGATGCTCTTAATATATTCCGAAAGTTTCATGAAGATCGTCGAAATGGAGTTATAAGCGTCCAAAATTCAGCCCAACCCGCCTCCATGCCACGACAGCAACTGCGCGGTTAGCAGAGCGCGCGCTCATAAGTGCGTAAAGAAGAAGAGTATCACTTTTTTGCAGAGTTCAGGGGATCTCGTAGTCGAGCCGTCTCGACTAGAGCCTTCTTACTTGTTTTAACGTTCGTTTGGCTTGCTGTAAGCGATCGATGCGCTGACTACGTTGCCAACGTGCTTTTTATACTCTGTTCCCTAAAAGGAATAAAAGGGTCTATTGGGTTTGTTCAATGTCAGTCTTGCTGTCCGCAGATACTCATATATGCTTCCGAATTATAAAGTGTAAAAATTTTCCCGATACGCTCACTAGGGGCGTGGCGAATCGGAAAACTCTTTCGCCCATAGGCCAGTAATCATACTAGATAATGAGCTAGAGAGTTGCGATTTGGAATGTATACTCTCGGTGACAACACAAGTTCAAAAAGCTATGGCGGATATATCTACGCTCATCGGGAAAAACGTATATTCTACACCGTTAAAGCTAGAACACTGAAATGGCACGTGAGTTAATGTTATGATTCTATGAAGATCGATCAAAAAGTTTAATGTCTACGGCAATTGGGGGCGTGGCAAATCGGACCTGAATATATAGTGATTTTTCAAATTGTGCTATATTTTGAACACTAATGACACTAGAGAAATTTGGCATGTATACTCGGGTTGACAACCCAAGATCAATAAGCTATGGTAGATACATATATCTACGCCCACAGGGGACGTGGGAAACCGCAAAAGTTTATTTCTCCTACAGTTTTAGAGCTAGAAGCTTCAAAATTGGATGGTTCAGTTACTAATGTCCTATTCTATCGATGACCCAACAATAATTTTTCAGCCTCTTTGGGGGCGTGGCATATCGAAAAATACCCTGTAATTTTCGCATTTTTGGAATGTTTGCAACCAAATTTTGCAGGCATGTTAGCGTCGGCCCTTTCTAAGAACTGGCAAAAAATTATGCGTCTACGCCCACTGGAGGCGTGGCAAATCGGCAAAGAAGTTTGTTGTGGCCAACTGCATAATTCATGCATATAATTATAATAATAGCTTAGTAGCAACTGCTAAGATGGCAGAAAGCATTTGAACATAAATATGATAATATTAATGAATTTAAAAAATGAAATTTATAAGTTTTCGATTAATAAATAAAAAGTTTCCAGCGGGATTCGAACCTAGGTCTTTTGAAAACAACATGTAATCGTTAGCCAAGCCTAAATAAATTCACAGCTGATCAGTTGACCAGCTGATCAGCAGCTTGTGACAAAACAAAACAATACAATCGCAATTCTTGCTATATGTATACACACTTGGATGTGTATACACATACAAACATCTGTGTACACATACATATATGCATGCATAGAAAAACTGCTTGCCACACAGCGTGGAAAGCATACAGCAGTTTTAGTTTTTGCTTAATTGCACAATTCATATGAGTATGTTTATAAATTAATTTGAAATCAATTAGCAGCAAGCATTTTATAATAAATATGCAAATATTTAATATACAAATTTAGAAAAAAAATTAAAATTAAATTAAATTAATTAATTAATTAATTAAAAATTAAATTTAATATTTTGTTTTCTATTTTTATATATAAATTAAAGAAATAATATTAAACAGATTCCCATTTTGAAAAAATTGTTTTTTTGCATTATTGACTATTTTTTATTTATTCCCAGTGTGCCAACTCATTCTTGACAGACTGTATGTATGTACGCCTCCAATGCGTCTTGCTGTCTCGCTGCCTTGCTTGCTGCGCCACATGGGTTTTGCTGCGAAAACTTTATGGACTAATAATTCTGTTTCTAGATGGACAATCGTATTGATATGTTAAGATTATGATATTCATATCTATATGACAAACCAAACTGTATGTCTCTAGTATTTGAAATGCATTTTTTACACATTTCGGGGTGTGAGGGCGAAACGGGGACCGGAATCTGACAAAAACCGAAATTGTATTAAATTAGTATCTATATATATGCAGAAGACTTGGAGACTCTAAAGATGAATTAGCTAGAATTTTATAACTGGTTCGTTTATCGATAACTCTGCAAATATACAAGCTATCGAATTTCTTTAAAAAAAAACTCGTGCTGCGCGTGCAATATACGGACCTAACACAAGAAGAATGAACTCTCTAGCTTTTGTATCTTCGGAAATCGACGCGTTCAAACATACGGATGGAAGGACAGACGGACGGTATTTGAAATGCATTTTTTACACATTTGGAGGTGTGGGACCGGAATCGAAAATCAACCCTGAGCGGTAGGAACAAAGTATAAAAAAAAAATTGATCAAGCCTTGTCCATATGAACGTCGAGATTTCGGATACTACAAGAGCTAGAGAGCTGAAATTTTACATGAATACTCGTATGCTAACACGCAGTACGAGTTTGTTTTTTCGATAACTCGTCCCATTTCCAAACTATCGATAAAAAAAATCGAAAATTCGTTTTCATTTTTTAGGTTTTTGGGGCATAACTTCTCAACCGTTTGAGCTAGAGAATTAATATATTTAGATAGATATTATGGATACGCAGATTTTGGATGCAACGCATTTCAAATACTGAAGACTTGAAATTTGGCAAACGCACACATTTGGATGCTATTAATATATTCTGAAAGTTTCATGGAGATCTATTATCTAGGAATGGATTATAAGCGTCAGGGTTCAGGATATCTCGTGGTCGAGCCGTCTCGACTAGAGCCTTCTTACTTGTTCTCTTTTTCTCTCGCGACGATACCATCTTCCTTTCTTAGTAAGTGTTTGCCGAACTTTTAAAAAGGTTTCCCATGTTCATGCAATATTTTAGTGTTTTCGTGATCATTTTTGGGAAGGGCATGAAAGCGCAGCTGTGCATAAGCAATACTTTTTAGCGATGAGCATGCACACACACATTTACAGTGTCTTGCTACATGTATGAGCATTTATGTGACTGTGTGGGGAAACTATTGCTGCCTGTAGCAATTGTAGGGCCCAACATTTGCAATTTGTTTTCTTGCTGCATGCGCGATTCAGTAGTTTGTCTATTTTGTATGGTTTACGGCAGTTATTCGCAGCAGTCATTTTGGCAATAATGAGTACATGGTGTATTCTGGCATTTGTCAATATATATGAATTTCCAGATCCACTTAAATCGTTAATAATCCGCAACACGATATATTCGATATTTATTACTGCAAAACAATGATTTAGCGATTTAAAAATGTTTTGGTAGGTTACTAAATTAATTAGAGTAATTTTCAATTGTAAAACATGTATAATAATAGCATTCAAATGTGTCTGTGCGAAATAACAAGTCTCTAGTATTTTAAATGCTTTTTTTTTTTTCAAATTGCTGGCGAGGGGGGGCGTGGCATCTAACATCTGAAAATTACAAAATCTGCGTATCAATAATATCTATCTAAATATTTAAATTTGAAGTCTCTAACTAAAACGGTGTTTCAAATACTAGAGACTTGCACTTGGGCACAAAGATAAATTTAGATACTCTTAATCTTCATAAAGATCGTCCATCTAGAAATGGAGTTATAAGCGTCCAAAGTTTAGCCCAACCCACCCCAAGACACGGCAGCAGTTGCGCAGTTAGCAGAGCGCGCGCTTTTACGCACTTAAAAGAAGAGTATCACATTTTTTGCAGGGTTCAGGGTATCTCGCAGTCGAGCCGTCTCGACTAGAGCCTTCTTACTCAGGGGATTTCGTAGTCAGCAGTCTCGACTACAGCTTTAGCAAATTGATACATTTGGATGCTCTTAATATATTCCGAAAGTTTCATGAAGATCGTCGAAATGGAGTTATAAGCGTCCAAAATTCAGCCCAACCCGCCTCCATGCCACGACAGCAACTGCGAGGTTAGCAGAGCGCGCGCTCATAAGTGCGTAAAGAAGAAGAGTATCACTTTTTGCAGAGTTCAGGGGATCTCGTAGTCGAGCCGTCTCGACTAGAGCCTTCTTACTTGTTTTAACGTTCGTTTGGCTTGCTGTAAGCGATCGATGCGCTGACTACGTTGCCAACGTGCTTTTTATACTCTGTTCCCTAAAAGGAATAAAAGGGTCTATTGGGTTTGTTCAATGTCCGTCTTGCTGTCCGCAGATACTCATATATGCTTCCGAATTATAAAGTGTAAAAATTTTCCCGATACGCTCACTAGGGGCGTGGCGAATCGGAAAACTCTTCCGCCCATAGGCCAGTAATCATACTAGATAATGAGCTAGAGAGTTGCGATTTGGAATGTATACTCTCGGTGACAACACAAGTTCAAAAAGCTATGGCGGATATATCTACGCTCATCGGGAAAAACGTATATTCTACACCGTTAAAGCTAGAACACTGAAATGGCACGTGAGTTAATGTTATGATTCTATGAAGATCGATCAAAAAGTTTAATGTCTACGGCAATTGGGGGCGTGGCAAATCGGACCTGAATATATAGTGATTTTTCAAATTGTGCTATATTTTGAACACTAATGACACTAGAGAAATTTGGCATGTATACTCGGGTTGACAACCCAAGATCAATAAGCTATGGTAGATACATATATCTACGCCCACAGGGGACGTGGGAAACTATTGCTGCCTGTAGCAATTGTAGGGCCCAACATTTGCAATTTGTTTTCTTGCTGCATGCGCGATTCAGTAGTTTGTCTATTTTGTATGGTTTACGGCAGTTATTCGCAGCAGTCATTTTGGCAATAATGAGTACATGGTGTATTCTGGCATTTGTCAATATATATGAATTTCCAGATCCACTTAAATCGTTAATAATCCGCAACACGATATATTCGATATTTATTACTGCAAAACAATGATTTAGCGATTTAAAAATGTTTTGGTAGGTTACTAAATTAATTAGAGTAATTTTCAATTGTAAAACATGTATAATAATAGCATTCAAATGTGTCTGTGCGAAATAACAAGTCTCTAGTATTTTAAATGCTTTTTTTTTTTTCAAATTGCTGGCGAGGGGGGCGTGGCATCTAACATCTGAAAATTACAAAATCTGCGTATCAATAATATCTATCTAAATATTTAAATTTGAAGTCTCTAACTAAAACGGTGTTTCAAATACTAGAGACTTGCACTTGGGCACAAAGATAAATTTAGATACTCTTAATCTTCATAAAGATCGTCCATCTAGAAATGGAGTTATAAGCGTCCAAAGTTTAGCCCAACCCACCCCAAGACACGGCAGCAGTTGCGCAGTTAGCAGAGCGCGCGCTTTTACGCACTTAAAAGAAGAGTATCACATTTTTTGCAGGGTTCAGGGTATCTCGCAGTCGAGCCGTCTCGACTAGAGCCTTCTTACTCAGGGGATTTCGTAGTCAGCAGTCTCGACTACAGCTTTAGCAAATTGATACATTTGGATGCTCTTAATATATTCCGAAAGTTTCATGAAGATCGTCGAAATGGAGTTATAAGCGTCCAAAATTCAGCCCAACCCGCCTCCATGCCACGACAGCAACTGCGAGGTTAGCAGAGCGCGCGCTCATAAGTGCGTAAAGAAGAAGAGTATCACTTTTTTGCAGAGTTCAGGGGATCTCGTAGTCGAGCCGTCTCGACTAGAGCCTTCTTACTTGTTTTAACGTTCGTTTGGCTTGCTGTAAGCGATCGATGCGCTGACTACGTTGCCAACGTGCTTTTTATACTCTGTTCCCTAAAAGGAATAAAAGGGTCTATTGGGTTTGTTCAATGTCCGTCTTGCTGTCCGCAGATACTCATATATGCTTCCGAATTATAAAGTGTAAAAATTTTCCCGATACGCTCACTAGGGGCGTGGCGAATCGGAAAACTCTTCCGCCCATAGGCCAGTAATCATACTAGATAATGAGCTAGAGAGTTGCGATTTGGAATGTATACTCTCGGTGACAACACAAGTTCAAAAAGCTATGGCGGATATATCTACGCTCATCGGGAAAAACGTATATTCTACACCGTTAAAGCTAGAACACTGAAATGGCACGTGAGTTAATGTTATGATTCTATGAAGATCGATCAAAAAGTTTAATGTCTACGGCAATTGGGGGCGTGGCAAATCGGACCTGAATATATAGTGATTTTTCAAATTGTGCTATATTTTGAACACTAATGACACTAGAGAAATTTGGCATGTATACTCGGGTTGACAACCCAAGATCAATAAGCTATGGTAGATACATATATCTACGCCCACAGGGGACGTGGGAAACTATTGCTGCCTGTAGCAATTGTAGGGCCCAACATTTGCAATTTGTTTTCTTGCTGCATGCGCGATTCAGTAGTTTGTCTATTTTGTATGGTTTACGGCAGTTATTCGCAGCAGTCATTTTGGCAATAATGAGTACATGGTGTATTCTGGCATTTGTCAATATATATGAATTTCCAGATCCACTTAAATCGTTAATAATCCGCAACACGATATATTCGATATTTATTACTGCAAAACAATGATTTAGCGATTTAAAAATGTTTTGGTAGGTTACTAAATTAATTAGAGTAATTTTCAATTATAAAACATGTATAATAATAGCATTCAAATGTGTCTGTGCGAAATAACAAGTCTCTAGTATTTTAAATGCTTTTTTTTCAAATTGCTGGCGAGGGGGGCGTGGCATCTAACATCTGAAAATTACAAAATCTGCGTATCAATAATATCTATCTAAATATTTAAATTTGAAGTCTCTAACTAAAACGGTGTTTCAAATACTAGAGACTTGCACTTGGGCACAAAGATAAATTTAGATACTCTTAATCTTCATAAAGATCGTCCATCTAGAAATGGAGTTATAAGCGTCCAAAGTTTAGCCCAACCCACCCCAAGACACGGCAGCAGTTGCGCAGTTAGCAGAGCGCGCGCTTTTACGCACTTAAAAGAAGAGTATCACATTTTTTGCAGGGTTCAGGGTATCTCGCAGTCGAGCCGTCTCGACTAGAGCCTTCTTACTCAGGGGATTTCGTAGTCAGCAGTCTCGACTACAGCTTTAGCAAATTGATACATTTGGATGCTCTTAATATATTCCGAAAGTTTCATGAAGATCGTCGAAATGGAGTTATAAGCGTCCAAAATTCAGCCCAACCCGCCTCCATGCCACGACAGCAACTGCGAGGTTAGCAGAGCGCGCGCTCATAAGTGCGTAAAGAAGAAGAGTATCACTTTTTTGCAGAGTTCAGGGGATCTCGTAGTCGAGCCGTCTCGACTAGAGCCTTCTTACTTGTTTTAACGTTCGTTTGGCTTGCTGTAAGCGATCGATGCGCTGACTACGTTGCCAACGTGCTTTTTATACTCTGTTCCCTAAAAGGAATAAAAGGGTCTATTGGGTTTGTTCAATGTCCGTCTTGCTGTCCGCAGATACTCATATATGCTTCCGAATTATAAAGTGTAAAAATTTTCCCGATACGCTCACTAGGGGCGTGGCGAATCGGAAAACTCTTCCGCCCATAGGCCAGTAATCATACTAGATAATGAGCTAGAGAGTTGCGATTTGGAATGTATACTCTCGGTGACAACACAAGTTCAAAAAGCTATGGCGGATATATCTACGCTCATCGGGAAAAACGTATATTCTACACCGTTAAAGCTAGAACACTGAAATGGCACGTGAGTTAATGTTATGATTCTATGAAGATCGATCAAAAAGTTTAATGTCTACGGCAATTGGGGGCGTGGCAAATCGGACCTGAATATATAGTGATTTTTCAAATTGTGCTATATTTTGAACACTAATGACACTAGAGAAATTTGGCATGTATACTCGGGTTGACAACCCAAGATCAATAAGCTATGGTAGATACATATATCTACGCCCACAGGGGACGTGGGAAACTGCAAAAGTTTATTTCTCCTACAGTTTTAGAGCTAGAAGCTTCAAAATTGGATGGTTCAGTTACTAATGTCCTATTCTATCGATGACCCAACAATAATTTTTCAGCCTCTTTGGGGGCGTGGCATATCGAAAAATACCCTGTAATTTTCGCATTTTTGGAATGTTTGCAACCAAATGCATGTTAGCGTCGGCCCTTTCTAAGAACTGGCAAAAAATTATGCGTCTACGCCCACTGGAGGCGTGGCAAATCGGCAAAGAAGTTTGTTGTGGCCAACTGCATAATTCATGCATATAATTATAATAATAGCTTAGTAGCAACTGCTAAGATGGCAGAAAGCATTTGAACATAAATATGATAATATTAATGAATTTAAAAAATGAAATTTATAAGTTTTCGATTAATAAATAAAAAGTTTCCAGCGGGATTCGAACCTAGGTCTTTTGAAAACAACATGTAATCGTTAGCCAAGCCTAAATAAATTCACAGCTGATCAGTTGACCAGCTGATCAGCAGCTTGTGACAAAACAAAACAATACAATCGCAATTCTTGCTATATGTATACACACTTGGATGTGTATACACATACAAACATCTGTGTACACATACATACATACATATATGCATGCATAGAAAAACTGCTTGCCACACAGCGTGGAAAGCATACAGCAGTTTTAGTTTTTGCTTAATTGCACAATTCATAGAGTATGTTTATAAATTAATTTGAAATCAATTGGCAGCAAGCATTTTATAATAAATATGCAAATATTTAATATACAAATTTAGAAAAAAAATTAAAATTAAATTAAATTAATTAATTAATTAATTAAAAATTAAATTGAATATTTTGTTTTCTATTTTTATATATAAATTAAAGAAATAATATTAAACAGATTCCCATTTTGAAAAAATTGTTTTTTTGCATTATTGACTTAGATATTTGCATCTAAAGTCAAAAAATCAAATTTTTTCCCAGTGCACTATGGGTAAAAAGCCCGATTTTTTGGCATAAATTGTCCCTGAAGAGATAGAAGCTTGAAATTTTGCACACATATTACTATGAGTTTTTTAGAATTTCGAATTTTTTTTTCCAAAATTGAACCACGCCCACATCCCCTCCCCCTTCATTCACTTACTTTTTTCTACGTTTTTTGGGCATAACTTCTACACCGTTTTAGCTAAAGACTTAAATTTTATATATTTAGATAGATATTATGGTAACGCAGATTTTGTAATTTTTAGATTTTGGATGCCACGCCCCCTCCGCCCCCAATTTGAAAAAAACGCATTTCAAATACTAGAGACTTGTAATTTGACACATAGGTACATTTAGTTACTCTTAATCTACTCTGAAAATTTCATGAAGATCTTCCTTCTAGAAATGAAGTTATCAGCGTCCAAAGTTCAGCCCAAAGTATAGTCCAACCCACCCCTAAGCCACGGCTGCAGCAGCCCGGTTAGCAGAGCGCGTGGTCATACGTTCGTAAAGAAGAAGAGTATTTTTTTGGTCAATTAATTTAAGTTGATCTTTAGATATGTTGTCTTTGCTTATTTTGTTTGACCATATAATCTTTTATTGCCCTATATTGTCGCTTGTTGCTGTTCCACAATCCAAGCAGCACGGAATTGCTGAACTCATGTGCAACTGCAACATGTCGATTATTTTGTAAAGGGGCAAAAATGGGCAAGATGTCTTTTTAATATTGGATTTAGCAAACATTAGTACACAATTTGTCATTTCAACATTTGAAATGCATTCGACAGGTCACAAGTTATGTCTAACGAAACGCACATGTAAATATTAGTTTTGATCTAAAAATACACACAGCAACACATTGCAAAATTGAACAATAAATCACAGAACTACAAAATAAATTGCAAAGATCTTATTCAACATACCTTCTTGAACTTTTTCCATAACAAAACTTTTTCACTACTTCAAACTGAAAAGATTTATTCACTTTGAAAGTTGAGAATGATTTCCCGCGCTTTTTTCGATTTTACATGCAAGCCTGCATCAGCTGACTTTGACGAAGCTCAAAACATAAACAGCAGTCTTGAAAATTTTATAAAAATTATTTTTACATCTACTGGGGTATTATAAATGAGAAAAGCAAAACAGTTGGCGGATACTAAAAAAAAAAAAATTGGATTTATGCCAAAAAATCGGGCTTTTTACCCATAGTGCAGTGTGCCAACTCATTCTTGACAGACTGTATGTATGTACGCCTCCAATGCGTCTTGCTGTCTCGCTGCCTTGCTTGCTGCGCCACATGGGTTTTGCTGCGAAAACTTTATGGACTAATAATTCTGTTTCTAGATGGACAATCGTATTGATATGTTAAGATTATGATATTCATATCTATATGCCAAACCAAACTGTATGTCTCTAGTATTTGAAATGCATTTTTTACACATTTCGGGGTGTGAGGGCGAAACGGGGACCGGAATCTGACAAAAACCGAAATTGTATTAAATTAGTATCTATATATATGCAGAAGACTTGGAGACTCTAAAGATGAATTAGCTAGAATCTTATAACTGGTTCGTTTATCGATAACTCTGCAAATATACAAGCTATCGAATTTCTTTAAAAAAAAAACTCGTGCTGCGCGTGCAATATACGGACCTAACACAAGAAGAATGAACTCTCTAGCTTTTGTATCTTCGGAAATCGACGCGTTCAAACATACGGATGGACGGACAGACGGACGGTATTTGAAATGCATTTTTTACACATTTGGAGGTGTGGGGGCGAATTGGGGACCGGAATCCGAAATCTGACAAATTGTATTAAATTAGTATCTATATATATGCAGAAGACTTGGAGGCTCTAAACTCTAAAGATGAATTAAATATAATTTTATAACTGATTCTCGATATATTCGTTTATCGATAACTTTGCAAATATACAAGTTATCGAATTTCTGAAACAAACTCGTACTGCGCATGCAATATACGGACCTAACACAAAAAGAATGAACTCTCTAGCTTTTGTATCTTCGGAAATCGACGCGTTCAAACATACGGACATACGGACATACGGACAGACGGACGGACGGACGGACAGACGAACATGGCTATATCAACTTTTCTCGTTACCCTGATCAAGAATATATATACTTTATGGGCTCTGAAGGAGGCGTCTTCTACCTGTTACATACTTTTAACAAAACCATTATACCCTGATTTCCCATTTTCAATGGGTTCAGGGTATTATAAGTATTATATTAGTAATTGCTAAGTTGGCAGAAAGTATTTTAACATAAATATAAAAATATTAATGAATTTAAAAAATAAAATTTATAAGTTTTCGACTAATAAACAAAAAGTTTCCAGCGGGATTCGAACCCAGGTCTTTTGAAAATAACATGTAATCGTTAGCTAAACCTAAATACAGTGGTTCACAGCTTATTTCAACCAGTACCTTAAAAAAAAAGTTTGTTGGGCTATAAAATCTAAACTATTTGCAATATCCCAAAAATTTAAACGCAGGTTGTTAGTATGATGTTTTAACTATTACAAAATCAATTAATTTATTTTTAAAATATTTTTTCATTATTTAATATTGTTTAAAAACTAAAAAATGAGACCAAGACAGTTCCGCGGGATTCGAACACACGCTCCCAAGTGCAGCTTGCATTGCACTTACCACCAGCGTCACTGCCTTGCTCCGAGCTTCGTTAACTAAAACCAAATAAGGCACTGCTAGAGCGCCATTTTACAAAACTAAAGTAACGATCGAAATATTCACAATTCAATCACAATTCATAGAAATTTTAGCATGCAAACTTTTGTATGCATGCATAGTGTACAGTGATGTCATTTTTTGGAACGCCAAAACAGCTAAATCGACTCAAGAAAACAGCTTTAAAAAAATCTGAATCCCCAAGGAAAAAAGCGGGAAAAAAACTGATTTTGATATATTGTTTTTTTATTCAAGAATGAATGTATTATCCAATAATACTTTGTTATCAATATATTTGTTATCGCGGTGCTACTGTCATCGAACTTTTGTTGGCAATGTTCACTTAAATGATTAACAGGAGCGATTGCGCTATGCTGTGCAACGAATAAGCAAAGCGCTGCCTCCTGCTCAGTTGTTTTTGTTGCCTTTTCACTAAATTGTATTTTGTTTTTTTGCACAAAGCCGCTCATAGAACCTATGTGCTTTTTTGTAGCACCGTGTGCACGCAAATCACATAATTTTGCAATTATGCTGCACTTACAGTAGCTACAATACGCCCGTGTTAAGTCTGTGGGATCCTTCCTCAGCCACTCCTTAAACTTTCGGCATCGCTACGAATTTCACAATTTTAGTTATGGAAGACGCACAAATTTTCATAGGCAATTTTTAAGTGAAATAGACTTACATTTATAAGATTTTAATCAACAAATGCGATAGAAAAAACTCACAAAATTGAGAAAAAGTAGAATAAAAAATAAAAAAATTTAATTTGCTAAAAAAGCTAGAATTCCCGCTGCCCGCTGTTTTCAAATTTTTCCCGCAATCGCATTTCCAAAACAGCCAGATCTAGCTGGAAAAAAGCTGAAATGACTTCAGTGATAGTGTGTACATATGTACATATTAGACGTCTGCATGAATGCATCCAAATGGGCATTCATTATAAAAACTTGTACACTTTTTTTGTGTAGTATATGGTGTACAACTTGTAGAAACAAGACAAAAGTTGTCCTCACTCACGAAGTGTACTACATTTTACTGTTCTCACTCTAGTTGAGAACAGTTGAAATGTTGTACTCGATTCTTCTGCACACTAGACAATATTGTACAGTAATGAAATGGGTGCAGTATTTTGAGAACACTTTACTACTGTGCAGCACTATGTTGCAAGAAATGGATGTAATCTTGCAGACCTGTAATACATATGTAAATCTGAATGTATGTATGTATGTATAGGAAAACGTTTGTTGCTTGCCATGTACGTTTGCTAATTGCCGAAATATTTCGTTTATTAAATGTTTATTAAATAAATAAACGGCACCTACTGGAACAGAGTCTCTCGCAGTTAGTTGCGCTTAACTGCAACGTTCTTACTTGTTATACCCTCAACCCATTGAAAATGGGAATTCAAGGTATAGTGGTTTTGTGAAAATGTATGTAACAGGCAGAAGGAGACGTCGCAGACCCAACAAGGTAAAATAAAAAATAAATAAATAAAAAAATAAAATAAACAACTCTAGTCGAGACTTTTCAACTTTTCACGTCACCTTGATCAAGAATATACAGTGGCTCCAACGCCAAATCGGACAAGCCTTTTAAATTATTTCAATGTGATTTTTAGTTAGCATTAAGTCACTTATAATATTAACATTTTTCTTTAATTCTTAAGTTAATTAAGAATCTAACACAAATAAATGAACTCTTTAGCTCTTACATCTTCGGAAATCAACGCGTTCATACATACGAACGGGCGGGCGGACGGACAGGGCTATATCGACTTTTCTCGTCACCCTGATCAAGAATATTACTTTAAGGGGTCTGCCACGCCTCGTGCCTGTTACATACTTTTAATAAAATTTTTATACCCTGATTTCCCATTTTCAATGGGCTCAGGGTATGAAAATTATTTGCAAGCAAATCAGCAATTCCCTTCTTGGGTAGCAACTTAGTACATGTACATTTTACATATTTTACATATGAACATATATTACATATTTTTAAATATGTACATATATGTGTGTGCAATACTCACTTCTCGCGATGTAGCAGGCATATGCGATCCTTGGCAACTTTCAGTTTCTTGGCTATAAGCTTCTTCAGGCTTTCGACAGTGATGTTCTGCTCTACGCTGACGCCGAAATTGCCGCCGGTTGTCGTACTTATATTGAGGTTAATCATCATATTGTTACCAGTTACCGTTCCCGTGCCCATTCCAGTTCTGTCGGCAACTGTTGTAGAACTGTTGGCGCTGCTGAACAACGCACTTGTTGGGGCCACTGCGGCAGCCTGTGAAAACCGTTGCCTGCCTGCATTGTTGTTGCTGTTATTGTTATTACTGTTGTTCTCGTCGTTTTTAATACAGCTATTGCTACTGCAGATGACATTACCATTGTTGCTGCTGCTGTTCGAGCTACTATTGCTGCCACACCCTGTCCCATTTGCTGCTGCTGCCTCTTTTTTAACATTCGCGTCCGTTGCGGCTTTTACATTTGCCGTGTTCGTTGTTGTTGATTTATCCATCACTGAACAAATAAGTTTTGCTTATAGACTCACAAAACAACAAATAAATAACAACAGACTCAATCTGTTGGGAAATATATTGAAAACAGCGAAATTAAATTAACAATCAACAATTGAAAGCTCTGCACAATAAAAAAAAGTTAAAAATCGCGTAACGCCTGCTGCGACGTCGATGTCAGCGACTGCAGCGTTAGTTCAATCGATTTTGTATACACACCACACTTTATGGATGCGCACATACAAAGCTACGTACATACATATGTATATGCACAGTTAGACAGAGGGATAAAAACGAACGAACGAAGAGCGAACAATGTCAACGCTGACGGCTGTATGCGACAGCACTGCTTCCAAATTTGTTTATCTGCGTGGAGACTGAGAAATTATTGCTGCTGCTGCCACCACGCGATAAATGTTGAAGACAATTCTGCTTTCTTTACAATTACGACTTTGTAACGGCTTCCATTGCTGTTCTGCTGTGTATGGCTTTAATACATTCGTACTGTTTGCAAACACACACGCACACACACTGTTATCTTTATCTCATATTACAATGGTCAAAGAATCAAATTGCATACGGCGGCAACGAGGACGGCCTACAAAATAAAAAAGAAACCAACACAGCAGGCGCCAGCGCACAGTTAAAAGTGTATATTTCGTACACCAAGCGTCAAATGTCCGCCTCGACCGGCGTTGATTTTGCTTCTAAATTAGACTTGGCTTACCCAAGTTGGGTAACTCATGAGTGAGTGAGCTAAAATGAAGGGCTCACTGAACTGAGCCACTGAACTTGTTCCTTCAATATGGCTCATTTTGGCTCACTAGCCGATTTTTGTTAACTAACTCATATCACTAACCATACAACATGTATGGTTAGTGGTTGGTTGCTCACTTCACAAAAAAAGACCGAGTGATTTGGTTCACCTCAATGATCTACTTTTACCCAAGTATATTAATTCTAAATTATCGATGTCAGTATTTTATTTTGAAAGACTCTGTAAGAAATGTTAAAAGACCCTGTTATAAATCGTGTATGTAGGCACTAACCACGATTGAGTAACACTAGGTTATGCAAAGTGGTCTGTTAAGTTAACAGTGAAACGTCACAGGGGGTCTGACGCGCTTAAGTTTGTATGAAAATTAGTCAATTTTGGCACTGTTAATTATCTTAAAATTAGTAGACTAAATTAAGGCAATTCAAGTTGCAAATTATGAGTTCTATATAGATTCATGATTCTGACAATATAAGGGTTTTTGAAAATTTTGTATTCTAAGCCGTTTTCTAGGCAGTTATTGCTAAAGGTAATTCGATTAACCGCCAATATCTTCGTCTTATATAACGTAAACTTTATTTTAAATGACTTTTTATTACAAAAGTAACTAATTTTAACATATACTAATCGTTTCCCATCAATCCACATCATTACATCTATAATATTCATTCATAATATTAGAAATCTGTTGGCCAAAGATTGGGTGCGGCATTGTTAGCTTCTACCAAGATTTCTGATGACTGTTTCAGCCAGATTATCTGCTTCTTTATAATTCACTACTTATACTCTCAGTCCTTTTTGGGTTTTTTAATTAATACATACAATTTATTTTGGTCTTTGGGATTTTTTTCTTGACATGGAAGCAGGTGTGAGCAGCAGCTTACCTGATTCACTTCGACATGAACTCTATTTGAATATTGAATTATATTGATATTTATAAACAATACTAATGGCTAAAATTAAAAAAATCATGCGTTTTGGTCATTTTTTCGGACGTAGTACCCACTTAGGAAGTGCTTTTGCTGCTGCCAAAAGGTCTCCCAGTTTCTTCCATTATCTAATAAGTTTTCGTATTTTAAGTAAATAAAAGTGAGGATTGATCATGATTATGGTTCTTACTATTCGAATTCGTTGCAAAATAACTTATTTTGGTTACTTATGAGCACTAGGTGGATCTCTGCATCAGTGCCCGCCAAGTACCCAATTGAATAACAGAGCACACTTAGGACCCTGTGACGTCACAGGGGGTCTGTTAGTTAACATCAAAAGTAACGGAACTGCTCTTTGCGTAACCTACTGAGTCTTTTAACAGTGGGCACTAACCACGATCACTAACCATACAACACATAGACTGGACAACTGGTACAAGTTAATGTGCACACTTATTTTTTGAACATTAGAACTTCCCTCAACTAGGGTCGGGAGAAAAAAATTTCTGATGGCAAAATCATTCCGCTTCGAGCGCTCGACGGTGATGGTCGATTTTCAAAAAAGGCCTGGCATGTGCCGCTCTTTCCCTTGCTCTCTTTCTCTTTCTGCCCTATGCTTTTTACTCTCTGCTCTCTTCTCACAAAAATATATGTATGCTGGCACAAACAGCAAGCAGCTCACAAAAATTGAAATTTCTTCTCGACGCGATCCCATTGGTTCCCTTCTGAGCGAATGGTATACCGAATTCTTAAACGGCTTTGCCATGCTCATGCAAAATGTTAGCGTTTTCATGATTATTTGTGGAAAGGGTATGAAAGTGTTGACGTGCATAACGAATATTATTTTTCGATGACCATACACACACACATTTACACTTCCTCGCTATATGTGTAGGCATTTATGTGCCTGTGTGCAATATTCTTGCTGCCGCCTGCAGAGCACTATTAGAACCCCAGCAGTTGATTTTCGTTCGGTTGGGTAGCTGCTGTGAGCATGCATACACACACACATTTACACTTCCTCGATATATGTGTAGGCATTTATGTGCCTGTGTGCGATATTCTTGCTGCCTGTAGTACTACTATTAGAGCCCCAGCAGTTGATTTTCGTTCGTTTCGGTAGCTGATGTGAACTTGCATACGCACACACATACACATACACATTTACACTTCCTTGCTATATGTGTAGGCTTTTATGTGCCTGTGTGCGATACACTTGCTGCATGTAGCAATTCTATTTTCCCAGCGATTGCTGCGGGTAGCTGATGTGAGCCTTTGAATTTGAATGAATGCTCTGCCTGGGGCATTTGCATGTTTCGTGCATGGGTCTCGAATATTGGGCAAAATGATTCGTCGCGAATAAGAATTTTAAATTAAATAAAACATTTAACATAATACATGTATATTATTGTTATTAAAAGGAAAATATGACTACATAACGAATGCATAATTTTTGCATAAAAGGGCCATTTTACCTGTATATCTAGACATGTGAATAACATGTCCTATTTTTACCTATAGGGTCAAATCTAATACTACATATTAAAGATCAAATGATAACTAATCAACAGGTAATACAAAATAATTGACCTCTCCTGCAATTCGAACCCAAAATCATTTACTTAATTCAAAATTGAGGTAGGCACACGCCCAATATTCGAGACCCATGCACGAAACATGCAAATGCCCCAGGCAGAGCATTCATTCAAATTCAAAGGCTCACATCAGCTACCCGCAGCAATCGCTGGGAAAATAGAATTGCTACATGCAGCAAGTGTATCGCACACAGGCACATAAAAGCCTACACATATAGCAAGGAAGTGTAAATGTGTATGTGTATGTGTGTGCGAATGCAAGCTCACATCAGCTACCGAAACGAACGAAAATCAACTGCTGGGATTCTAATAGTAGGACTACAGGCAGCAAGAATATCGCACACAGGCACATAAATGCCTACACATATATCGAGGAAGTGTAAATGTGTGTGTGTATGCATGCTCACATCAGCTACCCACCCAACCGAACGAAAATCAACTTCTCGAAAATCAACGAGAAGAGAGCAGAGAGTAAAAAGCATAGGGCAGAAAGAGAAAGAGAGCAAGAAAAGAGCGGCACATGTCAGGCCTTTTTTGAAAATCGACCATCACCGTCGAGCGCTCGAAGCGGAATGATTTTGCCATCAGAAAATTTTTTCTCCCGACCCTAAAAGTAAAAACCCGAGCAAATACGAAGTTGATGGGGTTCTAATGTCAAAAAATAAGTGTGCACATTAACTTGTACCAGTTGTCCAGTCTATGTGTTGTATGGTTAGTGGTTGTATAGTTAGTGGTATAACATAGTTATGTTAAATAACCCGATAATAGTTGTTCACTTACAACGCTAAAAATTGTATATGCAACTCTGGGACGGACGTGCCATTTATTTCAAGCAACAGGGTTGCATTCGCTGTCAGTTGTCAGCTCTGACAGGCGGAAGTGAAATTCTTGTGACAAAACTACGCAGAGTTCTTTTCGTTTACAGATCTTCTAGGCGAAAGTTGTGTTTTGCTGTGCATTCCGCGTTTCGTGTCAAAAACTAAAGACTTAAAGTAAGTGATGTCTTAAACGATGGTAAAACCTTATAGTATTTAAATTAAATAAATAAGTGAAAAAGCAAGCGATGCCATATATATTAAAAGATTACCATTTGCAAAATGTAAAAATATTTTATATTAAATTTAGACATATTCGTATTGTGAATATTTATAGCATGCGTTACGTGGCTGCATACCTGTTAGCTGTCCTTGGTGGACAAGAGAGTCCCTCTAATTCCGATCTGGAGAAAATTCTCAGTTCTGTGGGTATTGAAGCCGACGCTGAGCGTCTGACCCGCGTCATCAAGGAGCTCAAAGGCAAGACTATCGAAGATCTGATTAAGGAGGGTCGTGAAAAGCTCTCATCGATGCCTGTTGGCGGGGGAAGTGCTGTTACTGCTACACCCGCAGCTGGTGCTCCAGCGGCTGCAGCCGGTGGGGACAAGAAGGAAGTCAAGAAAGAAGAGAAGAAGGAAGAATCCGAGTCTGAAGATGATGACATGGGCTTCGCCCTTTTCGAATAAGTCAGCTTCTTCAACTATTCGTATATACTGTGTAAACCATTTACAACAGCAGAATTTTAGGTACGTATATGGTGCAAAGTGAGCAAAAATATAAACGGAGGGATAGGCAAATATTTGTGATGAAGCAAACGTACACCATCTTTCGACTGATCACAAGTGTTGATGCTATACAAATTTCACTGAACCATTTGCCATCTCACTTTCCATGCCGTCATCGTCACTGAACCGAAGATGTTCCATACAATGCTAATGCTGTCTTTTTCTTTCTTGCAGAACAGCCGGGCATCACAATCATGGACTGTTATGCACAGTGGCACTGCTTAAAAATACAGTTCAAAACTTCTGAATAACACTCAACGGCAAATAAATAATAAAAAAAATTAAAACATTTATTTCTATGAAATAAAAATCTGCAGTGTTTACGCTTTATATTCGTACATAAATATTGTGTAGTTTTTCTTACCAAACTGAAATTTACATTTGTTTATGATGCGAACGGAATATGTATTTGTTTAATTTTTATTTAGTTTTCAAATAAAACTAGCTGTGATCTTTACTTACCTTAACCCAGCTAAGGGTTAAATTAAAAGAGTAATGTGTGTAGCACGTTTTCAATAGATGGAGGTTATCTTACTTTTTTTTTATTTGTAGCTTATCCTTGTGTTTGTGTTGAGATCGACAATGTAAAGACGTACTTCATGAAATAGGAATTCGCTATTTGCAAGCTGAGATCAGATCAATAGAAATGTCATTCTCTTCAATTTTTGACAGAAGTTTGTGGAAAATTTCATTCTGAAAGGTGGCAACTCAACGTATGGATGATTACTGTTGGCTCCCTTGTAAAATGTTCATATATGTGGAGCTTATCCGTGTGGGCCCCGCTGCAGGAGTAGACGACATTCAATGTTAACATGTAACACTCGAATGTTGGATAAGTACAGTTGGATCGCAAATTTCAGTTTATCCGTGTATGAACCACAAATGCGCGGCATGCTGAGTCAAAACTGCATGGATTGCTGTATTGCAGTCTATGAGCCCCGTTCATTGGATCAAGACTTGGTTCTTGTGTTTTCTTTTTTTTTTTCGCACAGCATTCCGCCATTTTGTTAACTGCTCAAAAAATGACAGCAATCCGCAATATGGCTGAGTTCAACAAGCGTTTTGAAGCGGCCGAACATAAAGTGATTGTTCTGGATTTCTATGCCACCTGGTGCGCCCCGTGCAAGGACATTGACAAAGTGGTAAAAGCACTCGCGCGCCAGTACTCCAGCAAGGTGGACGTAATTAAGATTAATGTGGACCGATTTGAGAATTTGGTGGAAACGTACAAAGTGCGCAGCATGCCAACATTTGTGTTCATCAAGAACAATCGGAAAGTTGGCCGAGTCATTGGAGCGGATGAGCTTAAGCTAAAGCAAACATTGTCCAAAGTCTGCAAATGAATGATCGGCATTTCAATGACGCAGGATTCGCCATCTATGTTTAACTTATTCTGTATGCTTTATATGTACGTATTAAAATGCTTTTGTAAACTGTAGAGCAAGCAAAGCGCTTTCTTGTGTTTGTATTGCGACGGGCGCAGGGTATCTCGTAGTTGAGCACATCCACGACCAGAGCCATCTTGATATTGCTTGAGTTATATCCTATCACTTGTTATTTACAGTAACGATATATATATACACTAACTAAACTCCGATCGGGTCGGCATATCTATAATATTCTAACTTGAATCAATCAAATAGAAAACTTTATAAAAACGAACACGTTCACATATTGGTAATATATATTCTATATTTAATTATACTATTATCTATATAAATATATTTACAGAGGAACTAAATTTAAAGATATATAACATAAATTGTATAAAATATACAAGAAGTAAACAACAAACAGCAACGTGAAATGACGTAATTAAGGCCTAGGAACTGTGGTAGTTCTAGTGATCTTCAAGAATATAATCCTCTTGGGTATATCTTCGCGCCTGCCATTCATTTTCGGCCACTGGCGCTTCGGATATGCGAGTTCACGATGATTCTTCTTGCGCTCTGGTGTTTGTTTGTGCTCAAAGTGGCTGCTCTTGGATGCGACTGCTTCTTTGCATTCGCGCCAGCTCCGGGATTGGCTGCTGCTGGCCTATTTGTTGATGCTGTTTCCACGCACTCTTTGATTTGCGTAGTTTGGCTAGTATCTTATCCATGATGAGGCGATGATCCAGGCCGAGCACATCGTGTCGCATCTCTGTGAGCTCTGTTGTTGGCGACAGCGTTGCATTTCCATAGAACTCCTGCCGCATTATCTGGGCAGGATCGAAGTTAGGTTGCAGTTGTTGCTCCTCGTTCGTGTCGTGGTCCTGATAATGTTCCTTTGCCGGCTTGCTTAAATTGAGTGTACGCAGAATCCTTTCCACATAGTTAATGTTACTCCCAGTTTTATCATGAATGAATTTGATGCGCGGCACCTCGCCCATGAGTCGCAGCTGAGAGAGCTCATGACGTAGCTGACCGCTACAGCGCTGAAGCTCTGATTCCAGCGAAATATTACTGCTCAGCCAATAGACATTAATACAGGTGAAATCCACTGAGATTTTCACACGTGACACCTGCATTCCATGTCCGAGTATGGACTCCGCTACCTGCCCCGTGGCCAGCAGATCGGTGATGTGGGTCATGAACAGCTTATTCAGCACAGACATTCGCCTCGTATTGTTCTTGGACCCGGGAAGCTTGCTCTTGCCAAAATGCGATGCCTGAAGGAAGGAGCCGCTGTTGCAGTTGGAGCTGCTGCCGTTGGCATCGTGCCTGGGATACCAGCACTTCTTTGTGCCTGCCACGCGACCGCCGAAGAGTTTGCCCATAATGTGGCTCTGCTTCGTTGCGTTTGCGCTGGTTGCATTATTGCCCTTGGCTCGTCTGCACACTGAAATTAGTGGCAGCAATCGATTGCGCAACATTTATTGTTTAGCTTAAGCCTTCTTTTTGTTTTATATTTACAACTTTCCTTTTTTGGTTTGGTTTTGATGTAATTATCGATCGATAATTCTTATGGCAGACTTCGCATATTGTTATATTATATATGTATATGTTATATTGTTATAGAAGGTCCCTGCTGCGTTTACTTACCATATAATTATCGATAGCTTTTATGCAAACATGTTGCTCGTCGCAACCTGAAAAAAAGAGGGAGAAAGCAACAAATACCTGCACGTGTCTCAACTATGTGCCACTATGGTTAGTGGTGCAGCTCTAATACATGCTTCGAACAATATAACATTTTAGTGGCATGTTGAAATTAAAGTCCAAAGTTAAAAGATTTACCAAAATCCTATTTCCGGCGGTGAAGATAATCTTTATTTTTTCATATTTATGAAATATAAACGATTTGAAGTTTGTGATAACGAATTCGAAGAACTTAAATTTTACGATTCAGAGGTGCATATTAGTGCTGGGCGCAACATCGATGTAACATCGATACATCATTGTTTAAAAAAAAATTAGAAACATGGATGTTTTTTGTTTGATGTTCAATGCTTTGAAAAATGTTCCATCCACTAAATTTATCCAATTTATCCAAAACAGCGGGCAGCGGGAATTCTGGCTTTTTAAAAAAATATTTTACTTTTTCCGCTTATTTTTACCACTAACTAGAGCCACTAACCATACAACACATAGACTGGACAACTGGTACAAGTTAATGTGCACACTTATTTTTTGACATTAGAACCCCCTCAACTTCGTATTTGCTCGGGTTTTTACTTTTAGGGTCGGGAGAAAAAAATTTCTGATGGCAAAATCATTCCGCTTCGAGCGCTCGACGGTGATGGTCGATTTTCAAAAAAGGCCTGACATGTGCCGCTCTTTCCCTTGCTCTCTTTCTCTTTCTGCCCTATGCTTTTTACTCTCTGCTCTCTTCTCACAAAAATATATGTATGCTGGCACAAACAGCAAGCAGCTCACAAAAATTGAAATTTCTTCTCGACGCGATCCCATTGGTTCCCTTCTGAGCGAAGGATATACCGAATTCTTAAACGGCTTTGCCATGCTCATGCAAAATGTTAGCGTTTTCATGATTATTTGTGGAAAGGGTATGAAAGTGTTGACGTGCATAACGAATATTATTTCTCGATTACCATACACACACACATTTACACTTCCTCGCTATATGTGTAGGCATTTATGTGCCTGTGTGCAATATTCTTGCTGCCGCCTGCAGAGCACTATTAGAACCCCAGCAGTTGATTTTCGTTCGGTTGGGTAGCGATGTGAGCATGCATACACACACACATTTACACTTCCTCGATATATGTGTAGGCATTTATGTGCCTGTGTGCGATATTCTTGCTGCCTGTAGTACTACTATTAGAGCCCCAGCAGTTGATTTTCGTTCGTTTCGGTAGCTGATGTGAACTTGCATACGCACACACATACACATACACATTTACACTTCCTCGATATATGTGTAGGCATTTATGTGCTTGTGTGCGATATTCTTGCTGCCTGTAGTACTACTATTAGAGCCCCAGCAGTTGATTTTCGTTCGTTTCGGTAGCTGATGTGAACTTGCATACGCACACATATACACATACACATTTACACTTCCTTGCTATATGTGTAGGCTTTTATGTGCCTGTGTGCGATACACTTGCTGCATGTAGCAATTCTATTTTCCCAGCGATTGCTGCGGGTAGCTGATGTGAGCCTTTGAATTTGAATGAATGCTCTGCCTGGGGCATTTGCATGTTTCGTGCATGGGTCTCGAATATTGGGCGTGTGCCTACCTCAATTTTGAATTAAGTAAATGATTTTGGGTAATTTTAGTAAAAGAAAACTGAAAATGATTCGTCGCGAATAAGAATTTTAAATTAAATAAAACATTTAACATAATACATGTATATTATTGTTATTAAAAGGAAAATATGACTACATAACGAATGCATAATTTTTGCATAAAAGGGCCATTTTACCTGTATATCTAGACATGTGAATAACATGTCCTATTTTTACCTATAGGGTCAAATCTAATACTACATATTAAAGATCAAATGATAACTAATCAACAGGTAATACAAAATAATTGACCTCTCCTGCAATTCGAACCCAAAATCATTTACTTAATTCAAAATTGAGGTAGGCACACGCCCAATATTCGAGACCCATGCACGAAACATGCAAATGCCCCAGGCAGAGCATTCATTCAAATTCAAAGGCTCACATCAGCTACCCGCAGCAATCGCTGGGAAAATAGAATTGCTACATGCAGCAAGTGTATCGCACACAGGCACATAAAAGCCTACACATATAGCAAGGAAGTGTAAATGTGTATGTGTATGTGTGTGCGAATGCAAGCTCACATCAGCTACCGAAACGAACGAAAATCAACTGCTGGGATTCTAATAGTAGGACTACAGGCAGCAAGAATATCGCACACAGGCACATAAATGCCTACACATATATCGAGGAAGTGTAAATGTGTGTGTGTATGGTCATCGAAAAATAATATTCGTTATGCACGTCAACACTTTCATACCCATTTCCACAAATAATCATGAAAACGCTAACATTTTGCATGAGCATGGCAAAGCCGTTTAAGAATTCGGTATACTCTTCGCTCAGAAGGGAACCAATGGGATCGCGTCGAGAGGAAATTTCAATTTTTGTGAGCTGCTTGCAGTTTGTGCCAGCATACATATATTTTTGTGAGAAGAGAGCAGAGAGTAAAAAGCATAGGGCAGAAAGAGAAAGAAAGCAAGGGAAAGAGCGGCACATGTCAGGCCTTTTTTGAAAATCGACCATCGCCGTCGAGCGCTCGAAGCGGAATGATTTTGCCATCAGAAAATTTTTTCTCCCGACCCTAAAAGTAAAAACCCGAGCAAATACGAAGTTGATGGTGTTCTAATGTCAAAAAATAAGTGTGCACATTAACTTGTTCCAGTTGTCCAGTCTATGTGTTGTATGGTTAGTGGTTATACGAAATTTATTAAAATATAATCCGGTATAAGCTTTTTGGTTAGTGGTATAGAACAAATTTGGCATGGACAAATTTTTGATCGATAATAACAAGGGTGAGTATTATTTTCCATTTCATTGTTAGAACCGTAAAACTAATTTTATAAGTATGTATTAACATAGATAACGACACGGTTGCCAAAAAATCGCGCATTGGCAAATCTAAAGTTTGGCAATTCTTTACAAGAACTAATGATGGTAAATTGGCAAAGTGATAAAACGTACAAGACAAGTGGAAATACATCTAATTTATTCGACCACCTCAAACGTGTACATCCAACACTGAAAATAAATGAATTGCCAATCGTTAACAAAATCGAGAGCTACGTAAGCGCAACATACATATGATTCTTCAAAAAAATATTGAAAATTTGTTCAAATTCACAATTTTTTTGGAATCGAGCACTCCTCTGAGGATATAGATCCCCTTAAATATTGGCAGGTAATTTTTTTATTGAGATTCAATGTCATGCTAAATAAGTAATACCTATTTATTATTATATTTTAAGCACAATGATTCATGTTTGCGGGATGTCGCTAAAAAAATTTTATGCATTCCTGCAACATCCACCGATGCTGAAAGAATGTTCAGCAATGTTCGCCGATCGCCGAACTTCATTAAAGCCTAAAAATGTGGATATGCTCCTCTTTCTCCAACACAATCAATGGATCTCCCAGTAAAATTGTTTTAACTTTAAGAAAAAAGTCAGTTATGAAGTAAAACTGATTGTTTTTTAAGTTAATATAATTTTTGTTATTTTGTTAAGTTTTCTTGTTATAATATGTTATTTTGTTATTTTTCGTTATTTTTAAATTTAAATGAAAATAGACGGTTTTAGCGATAGTATCGAATTTTTTCTAGAAAACATCGAAAATATCGAATGGCGCCACTATCGATAGTTTGCCAGCTCTACCACTAACCATACAAAACATAGACTGGACAACTAAAACAAACTTTTTTCACGACCAGAATATGAGCGAATGGACCACTAAACTTCGTATTTTTTCGGTTTGGTCTATTCATATAAATAAAAATTAATGGATAAAGTGAATGATCTCATTAAATAATATGATTATTGTTGCGTAGTTTAGATTAGTTTATATAAAACGTTTTTTAATTTTAATAAGAAATTCGTCTTTTGTTTTTTATGTGAAAACGTTGAAAAGATCGATACATCGATCTGAGACCCATACATAATATCGAAATATCGATCTAGGCAATGATCGATCTTTTCCCAGCACTACTAACCAATAGAGCAGTAAAACTATCGATAGAACTATCGATCTATAGAATTATAGTATTTTTCAGGTCGACAACAAATTTAGGTAAAAAATACAATTATATATATTATGGTAATAAAGTTTGAAAATAAGTGTTTATTTGTAGGTAAATTTTCGTTGGTGTTGGTGGCTGAGGAAGGATGAATAAATTTCTATTGAAAGACACACAGGGTAAGTTCCATTTCCCGTCTAGCAACACAAGTAACTAATTTAAGTTTTGTATGTATGTACATACATATGTGCTTTGTTAAGATGGCGAAGACAGTAGCACGAGTCACGAGTCGAAAGATCATCGGTGTGGGGCTATTTTGATAAAATAAACAATGGTATGTCAGCAAAGTGTTGCTCTTGCGGCAAAATTTATAAGACCAGTGGAAACACCTCAAATTTATTTGACCACCTGAAGCGTGCGCATCCCGGTCAGCGTCAGCGAGCTGCCTTAAAACCTAAGCATGTGGACATGCTCCTTTTCCTTCATCACAATTCTTGGATCTTGGCAGAAGACTGAAAGACCAACATTTAATTTTAACTTAATTTCAACTTGTTATGTTTTGTAATAGACCATGAAGGATCTCAGTATGTTAAACAAATGAAATGTTTATTAAAATCTTTATTTTTATTGTTAAATATTCATTAATTTAGTTGGCTTTTTAAGTTGAAAATTTTTCGATAGTACTATCGAACACTATAGAATATTTCTTGAAAAACTATCGAAACTATTAAATTTTGCAGCTCTACTAGCCAAAACTACGACCACTAACCATGGTTGTATGGTTAGTAGAGCTGGCAAACTATCGATAGTGGCGCCATTCGATATTTTCGATGTTTTCTAGAAAAAATTCGATACTATCGCTAAAACCGTCTTTATTTTCATTTAAATTTAAAAATAACGAAAAATATCAAAATAACAAATTATAACAAGAAAACTTAACAAAATAACAAAAATAATATTAACTTAAAAAACAAAACTGAAATCATCTGTCACAAATGTGCAAGTTACTGTCAAATATGCATCATTGGATACAGACGTCCACATGTCAGTGGTTATGGCACAAACATTAGTTTTGCGTAAATAGTCTTGCAACTTCGATTTCTTATTGAAGAATCATATGTTGCGCTTACGTAGCTCTCGATTTTGTTAACGATTGGCAATTCATTTATTTTCAGTGTTGGATGTACACGTTTGAGGTGGTCGAATAAATTAGATGTATTTCCACTTGTCTTGTACGTTTTATCACATGAACGACACTTTGCCAATTTACCATCATTAGTTCTTGTAAAGAATTGCCAAACTTTAGATTTGCCAATGCGCGGTTTTTTGGCAACCGTGTTTTCAAGATCCACATTGCAAATGTCGCCATCTATGTTAATACATACTTATAAAATTAGTTTTACGGTTCTAACAATGAAATGGAAAATAATACTCACCCTTGTTATTATCGATCAAAAATTTGTCCATGCCAAATTTGTTCTATACCACTAACCAAAAAGCTTATACCGGATTATATTTTAATAAATTTCGTATAACCAAATCGCCAAAACGAGTGATGTGTCAAACTGCGAGCGTTATTTTCGATCCCTATCGATAGTGGATAAAAATATCGATGGTGGCGCAAAAATGTGAAAATTCGATATATCGATAGTGCTATCGATAGTTTGCCAGCTCTAATGGTTAGTGCTACGACACTGTTAAAAGACTCTGTGTTACTCAATCGTGGTGCTACGACTTACTGGAAATTATTTGATCAGTGTGGCCATAGTTTTGTGTCCTTTGATATTTGTGTATTTGCAAAACGAATTCAGTACGGTCACTCCAGTTGAATCTTTCGTAATACAAATTGTTGATATATAAATATAAACGCGTTCACGGACGTTGAAAATAAATTGAAGGACGACCAAGTACCGTTTTTTTATTTTGAATTTGTTGAATTTTTACATATACATTTTAGTTTCTTTACATATATTAACACATACATATGTATATATAATCGCGATTTGTATATACTCCCGGTATTCATAAAACCCCAAGTGTGTGGGTGTGTCTGAGTGTGTGCATGTACGCGCGTGTGTCCGGTTGTGTGTTTCACAATGTAAAATAACTTGGCGCTTTTCGCTTTCTAACCGCAAAACAAACACACAGCAACAAATAGAAGCAGAAGAAGGAGTTAAGAAGAAGCTACGCCTAGCCATGTCATACACGGAGTTAGAGTCGGGCTACCAGGACCTACGTCAGTCCACGCAGAGTAACGTCGTAGGCTCGCAGCAGCACCAACAGCAAAATCAGCACACGCATCAGCCAATACTGTTGTCGCATTCGCATCGCGTGGGCTTCTACTTGGGTCATGATGTCAACGTATGCAACAACTGAAAGTTCTACTTAATAGTCAAGTCAACACATAAACATAATTGCATTTGTCACGTGTCATTTAACTCCATGTCACGCCAAAAAGTTGTAGCCACATGTACTTACATGTGTGTGTTCCAAATCTCTCTCG
>JAUESR010000130.1:0-10000 GCA_030914345.1 Drosophila koepferae
TTCAACGGGACACCCGCAACGCTTTGGCCTAGTGAAAAGACAATTCAAGCACACACTGTCAAACAAACAGCCAGCACTCATACACTTATACGCGAAGTGCTTGATGTGTACGTGTGTGCGTCTGTGTGCTTTAGGTGCGGCAACGAGCTGAAAGTAAAAGTTGTTCAATGTGCAACGGTAAATAAATAATTAAGCTAACATACAAATTTAGTAGAGAAAGAGAGAGATAATGCCAATGCAAATAAATATGCAACATTTGGTGTAAAAAATTGTGCGTTGAGTGTTTGATAAGAAAGAAAATATAAAAATGAATTTACTCAATCTTAATCCAATTAAGAAAAAAGTGTTAGTTTAACAGTTCCTTAAATGCGATATAACTGTTTTGTGCACAGTGGAAAAATCGCTCACAAATTTCATCATACATCCGCAAACACTTTATGCACGTGGGCGAGTGACCAGCCAAGGGCAACCACGAACAATATAAAAGCCCAACTTTTTTTTGTTGTTTGTTTTGATTTTGTTGCTCAATCCGAAGGCCGTAACAAAAATAAATGTTGTCCTTTTTTACCTTTTTTACCTTTTTTCTCGACTGCCATGTGTAGGCCGAAATGCTTTAAAATACCTTCACGCCAAAAAATCAATTATGAAACTGTTGCAAAAAAAAAAAAAACAAAAAAAAAAAATTAGAGTTAGCTATAAGTTTTCAAGTTGTTAAGCGAGGGACATCCATAGATCTAACATGAGAAAGAAAATAATGTTTAAATTCTATTTTATTTTTAATGGATGTGTAATTTTCGGTTCACAGTTCTTTAACTCATTTTGGATTAGTTTTTGGGTCTGTTGGCTGCCCGTTTGTCACAGAAATTGACGCCCAAGAACAAAGCCATAACAATTTGCATTTCTAATAAAAACTCGTCCTGCGGCTCGGACCGCAGACCGACAGGGCCTAAAAGAGAAATATTAAATGCATGAAGGGTTGCCAGATCTGGCATATACGTAAGGCTGCAAATTACGACCGGTGGAAAAACCACAGAGAGAGAGAGAAAAAAAAGAGTAAAAAATAAAGTAAAAAAGGATAAGAAATTTATTTTTACGCCGTATTTTATGTTCTGTTTTCTTTTGACTGGGCGCCATGAGCGTAAATAGCCCCACACATTTTTGTGAAACTTTATCCTTTTTGTTTTCTTTCGCTTTTTTGTTTGATTTTTTTTTTCTGAGGGCTTTTAAAGCATTTTGAAGGGCTTCGACGGGCTACGTTGCTTTAAGCAGCGAAGAGAACGAGACAAAAAACAATTTAACACCTGTTTCTGCTTTCCATCTAGAGAAAAGTTGAACATTCGGAATAGACAATTAAGTTACAACATCAACCCCATCGAGAACATCTAATATTTACGCTGTGCAACTCAAACCACTTGAGGTAAATCACATTAGATTTATAAGCCAATAATTTCCTCTTTAATTGTTTGGATAATGCAGATAATCATATAAATGCCGTTAGTCTCGCACCTCCATTATAAAAGCAACCAAGCAACAACCACAAATGGCTCTCAAGTCTAGGACTGGGGATTTGTATTAAGAGTAAGAGCACATGGATTTTAATTCTGGTTTGCTTAACTTCGTTTGCGGCTTATTTGATGATGGAACACAGCATAGTAGGTGAATAGGCCAGAGAGAGAAAGAGAGAGAGAGAGAGTGAGAGGGAAAGAAGAAAATGGAAGAGATGAAGATAGTTTAGAGTTGATATGTATGCTGCTCAATTGAATTATGAAATGAGCAGAAGAAGTAGTCGATGGCTTGACATAAATCAAGAAACGTAATAGATATATAGTATTTTATTATCTTATTGGTCATATATAGAATAATGCAAACATATAATAAAATTAATTAAATTGCAAAAATTAGTTTCTAAACCCAAGATTTCCATCTTAAGTACTTAATAGGCAAAGATATCTGATATACCAAACAACAGATTGATTAAAAGTGAAAGTTAGTGGGAAAGTTTTAATAACGATTAATTGCAGCTGGAAGAACACTTTTTAAAAGTGCATACTTCTTGTCTTTAGTTTCATGATTGGGTTACAACTTTTAGCTATTCATTAGCGTAATAATAAAAGTATGCCTTAAGAAGCAAATGTTAATGGTTTAACAACTCAAGTTAGACGCACAACATTCAAATGAATTTCAGAATCATGTTAACTTAGTTTTGAGCATGGGAACTTAAGTATTATAAATAATAAATTGTACTTCAACAAATTAACAATATCAATAATCAACAAAATACCAATATAATATTTGATTTACTATTCGAATTCATTAAATTGTTTATTAATTAACAATTATTATTATTAATTGTTGTATTATATTATATTATTATTTTTTTAATATTTGTATATGGATAATGTTGTAATACGTTTCGCTTTTGCTAGTGCGATCCTAAGAAAACTTATTCGCGTCTAACCGTTTATATTCAATCAAATTCTGCTGCTCTATCCATATATGTAAATATTTCTTTCGTAAAAGATTATAATTTGTCACATTGAATGCATTGACATAGGCAGATTGTTAAGATTCCACTGATATAAGATATACGCAGAGGGAGAAAGAGAGAGACTGTGTGTGTGTGGGAGAGACAGATAGATAGAGAGAGAGACGAGCCGGCTTATAACCTTGGCTTAGCTTAACTCTTTGTCTAGATGCCTTGGTTCAACTCCTCCATTGATTTTCAATCCCTCCACAATGCCAACATACTCCGAATACACCAATTAAAATACAAAATAAAACATTTCACGCCTCAAGTCGTGCAAATAAGTTGAATGTATTCATATGCATAACATAAATTGGGTCTAGCACACCCAAATACATAATAATTAGGTAATGCCCTAAAGGTGTCAGATAGAGAAAGGCTTCACTTATCCGTACACAGATGTAGCATTGACACCGAAACCTTTTTCCTTATCTTTTATTTTTTCAACCCGTAACCCAAAAATGGAAAAATAAAAACAATTTTTTGTTGTAATTTGACATTTTCGTTTTAATCTTTTCATCGGAGTTAAGCTGCGAATACAATAAATGCGCATTGACATTGAGCTTGGACTTTGTCATTTTTTTAAAGTTGAATATTTCAGAGAATTTTTTTTGTTATTTTATTTAAGCTTGAAGCGGATTATTAATATGTTTTTTTCTTATTTACTTTTTATATCAACATAAAACTTAACTTTCTGATTTTTTCTCTGCTCTCTCAATTATTGGAAGCATTGCATGTCATATGGAAAAATACATTTGCAACAAATGGCATTCTCGAATAATTAATATGCAAATTTAAAACAAATAACGCGCTACATTAAAAACAAAGGCGAAAAAAAAAAGAAAGCAAAATGCTGAAATGTTAAAAAAACGCACCTATTGTATTAAATGCGACCAATACAATTTATTATGCATATGATAAATGTGGAAATGTGCAACAAAAGAAGCCATATTAACTGCAATTGCAATTGGCATTGCTGCAGCAGAGGTCGCTGGATAATTAAAGTAAATTTTTATTGGCCAATATGCATTGTTTTTAATCAAATATAATTACACGGCCTGCATATTTCATTAATTAATTGAAGGCGCAAAGGTGGGCATGGCCAGCGCCCATCTCTTTTTTATTTTCAACCCTTTTGACAGCTGTCAACGATGTCACTGATCCATATCCATATCGTTGGAAATATATGTACATGATGTGTGACGAGTATATAGGTTTAATATATATATATACGATATTTAAATCAGATTGTTAATATTCTTTTTCTTCATCATGAATAATCAGCTCATTGCACTTTGATAATGCTATAGCTTTCTCTCTGTAGTTTTTTCTTTGCGTGAACGAGTATCCTGCAGTCAGTTGTATGCGATTGCAACTTTCACTTTAGTTCGTTCTTTTCTGTTTTAATGGAAATTATAATGAAGCTCTGCGCTTTAATTATGCAACGCGCTTGGGCAACTGAGCGAATTGTCGAATGGGCCTATGGATCAGGCACTTACTTACTTAATGCAACAACAAAGCTTGATCTGCTTTTTACTCACGTTGGCTTAATTCAGTGCTCTGTTTTCACTCTCCACTGCTACTTGCGCTAGAAGTTCACATGGCGTATACGCAACGCGCACCTTGACACTAATAATGTCTAACAAAAGCAGATGAAGAAAATGTTGAAGCAGAAGCAAAAGGAAATAGCTTACAGCAGTTGCTCAGTCACTCGCTCACCTTGGCTTACCTGGGCCGCAACTGTCTGATTGTTGGCAAGATGAAATGCCATTGGGGCCAACCCAGCCCAGCTCAGCTCAGTCCAGGCCAGACCAGGCCAGGCCAATTTCTTATGTACGTCAAATGCTGGCTAAGGACTCGAAGCTGCCATGTGGCATGCAGCAGCTGCTCTCGCTGTATCTCTAATAAATAAATTTGTTTGTCTTTTTTATTTTTTTTTATTTTCTTTTTCGTGTTTATTCAAGCATCGGACATTTCGTTCTGCTGTATAGTTTTTGATGTAACTCGATTTGGTATGTGGATAAAGAGATATTTTAAGGAATTTCAGTTGAATTTTTGTGTTTATTTTGGAATTACTAACATTATATATTTTTGCTGTTTAGTTTTAAAAGTTTTTTATGATAGAGTTGAATGAAGTTTATGAGTTGTAGTTTGTTTCTTATAATATTTATGTTTATTTGTTACTTTCATATTTTATATTCATATTTTGATTGAAGATTTAAATGCAAAAATTCTACATAATTAAGCACACGTTTTGATTAATTTTCTGATCATATGAAACTCTAGTCTGCCGATTATAATTATCTTAGTTAAAACGCATATAACTAGTAGAATCATAGAAATGGAAATCATAGAATATATAGCACATAGAGCAACTTAACTGTTTCTATGTAA
Source organism: Drosophila koepferae (assembly GCA_030914345.1). NCBI lineage: Eukaryota > Metazoa > Arthropoda > Insecta > Diptera > Drosophilidae > Drosophila > Drosophila koepferae. The sequence goes on from JAUESR010000130.1 coordinate 4,919, forward strand.
TGCATACTTTTTTTTATACCCTGAGCCCATTGAAAATGGGAAATCATGTCCGTCTGTCCGTCCATCCGTCCGTCGTATTGCATGCGCAGTACGAATCTGTTTTAGAAATTCGATAACTTGTATATTTGCAAAGTTATCGATAAACGAACTTATCGGGAACCTGTTATAAAATTCTAGCTAATTCATCTTTAGAGTTAGAGCCTCCAAGACTTCTGTATATATATAGATACTAATTTAATACAATTTTAGTTTTTGTCAGATTTAATATTTCGGTCCCCTATTCGCCCCCCCACACCCCCAAATGTGTAAAAAATGCATTTCAAATTCTAGAGACATGCAGTTTGGTTTAGCATATAGATATGAATATCATATTCATAATATGAAGAGATGAATACGATTGTCTATCTAGAAACAGAATTATTAATCAATAAAGTTTTCGCAGCAAAACCCATGTGGCGCAGCAACAAAGGCAGAGAGACAGAAAGCCGCCTGCACTGCTCACACACATACAGGCGTACAAGCGTAGATCAGTGCGTTTGTGTGCTCGTGTTTTTGCATCTATAGTTTCTTGGGCGTGGAGAAACGAAGCATTCTTGGAATATAATTTGTTCGAAGAAGGGCTCAGGGTATCTCGTAGTCGAGCCGTCTCGACTGGAGCCTTCTTAATTGTTTTAAAATTATTTTTTCCAAAAAATCAACAAAATTGATGTGTCATGAGATTCGACAAGAGATATTTTTTAGCTAATCTAAAATCTAATAATTAGTAATTAGTAATATTAGCATAGCAGGGTATTTGTTTGTCCGTCATTTCTGAGCAAAGTATTCGCATTTGTTAATTCCATAAATTTTTTCTAATGCATAATAAATGAATGAATGGCGGCAATGACGTGGACTTTAAAGTCTGTGAAGTAAGTCTTTAGTTATTTATACGCACTCTCAAGTTTGATGGGTTGAAACTAATTACGGCGTAGCTAAATGAACATTTCAAATGTCTCAATTTAGATGTCGATTAATATAAGATGAGCAGCTCGAGAGAGAGAGCGAGAGAGAGAGAGATAGAGAGAGAGAGAGAGAGAGAGAGAGAGAGAGAGAGAGAGAGAGAGAGAGGAGAGAGAGAGAGAGAGATAGAAGAGGAGAGCAGAGCTAGCTCTGTAGGCCTCCATCGCCGATCGAAAGCAAGTTGAAGTCCGTTTGACCTATGACCATAAGCAAATTTAATTATGCGCATAATTTTATTTTGTTTGAATGTTGCGGTCTGCGTTTATTGAAAGCCAGACCAAGAAATTTCATTGGAAGTTAATTAAGCTAAAATGTTGAACATTATCTAAAAGGAAACACGTAATAATAATAAGAATCTGTTCGAATTGAAGAGTTTCAAATTGTTTTGAGTTTGAGACAAAGTTAAAGTTCATTTCACAGAAGTTTTAATTGATTAATTGGCTTGCAGAACTTCAATTAGTTTAACAAAGTTTTAAATCCAATTGAAGAAGAGTTAAATAAATTGATTATAAATGTTGATAGAGTTCAGAGTTCTTATGGTCAATTGAGCAACTGTCTCTCTCTCTCTCCCTCTGAATAAAGTAAATAAATAAAACTCAAGTAAGAAGTCTCTTAAAAGAATGTTTAAAGCATACTTTTAACAACAAATTTTAATCAAATTCAACGTTTTATTTATGGCAAAGGTCGTAATTTAAGTGGAATTACATAGATTTCCATTAAAAGTATTTATGCTGTCGCATTTGCTGCCCTCGCCTTCAGCTCTGAATATAATTTTCGGAATCACATTTCGCTTGCGAGCCCAAACATTTGGAAATTGTATTTCTTTTCTCGCTCACACCCTCTCTCTCTCTCTATCTCTCACTCTGCCCCACGTCTATCTCTTCGTTGGCATTTGGGCAGTTAGAGAAACAGATTCATAAAGCCAACAAACTGAGTGGAAAGCGCGTTTCAGAGCTAATATATATAAAATATTTGAGTCGAACTGTCTCATACTTTAACTATATAGACACAAGCCCACACAGACACACCCACACTAACACACTGACACACAGACAGAGGCAGGATATTCTGTGAATACAGCACGTGCCGGCATATACACAAAATTCCATTTATTTTGGCTTTGACATTTGAATTTTTAATGAAATTCCAAATATTTTAACGCTGAGTTTTTTTTTTTTTTTGTTTTGCTTTTGCTCTGTATTTATTTCTATCTCTTTTCTTGTTCTCCGTGTTCTTTCAGTAGCAGCCGCCGCCTGTCGACGCAGGAGAAACACGAAGGACAATCGCAATCAGTATACGCTTGCCGGCCGGCAACGGCCGCTAATGAAGATGAAGTGATAGCCAGTGATATCGTGTTAAAGTGGAATTAAATAGAATATAAATCGCTGGAAAAATGACAGCGATTTCTCAGCACCAGCCGAGCAGAACAAATGCAAAGTAGTTTGCCAGCATAGGACTTAGGGCAGGCTACAAGCAGCAACACCAACAGCAACACCAACAGCAACAAACAAATTTCAACCGAAGAGGAAGAGGGTAGGAGAGACGCCCTAAGCAAGCCGGGCAATTTGTAAGCCGGCTCGGCAATTTCACGCATCGCGGCAGCATGGCAGGCGCTAATAAGGCGACCAGCCACGCCCCATTGTTATATAGTTGCCAAAAAAATGCCCATTCTCAGCTAAATTCGAGAGCGCCTACCAACTAAGCGAGTGAGCGAGCGAGCGTGTGACTGACTAGTCCCAAAGTAGCCCCCTTTTCACACATACACACACACATACATACAAAGACGAGTGAAATATTATGGCAACTTTTCAAATGGAAAAACGCCAGCAGCAAAAGCAAAAGCAGCAGCAGCAGCAGCAGCAGCTACAGCAGCAACAGAAACAAACGAATTTAAAACAACGACAAAGACAACAGCGTACAGATCGTGCAACTGATTCGAATCAGGAGGCACAGGAGGTGCTGGAGGCGGACGAGGAGAACCGGCAAGGGACATTCACAAATTGCAACCGGCTCTGGCCGACAACAAACTGCTCCACGGCCGCGAGCGTCATATCTGTCGACTGCAGCAGCTGCCAGCGGGCCTTGATTATGCTCAGCATGCTAGTGGTTGTCATCGTTGTGATATCCGGCAATGGAGGTAAGTGACAGACGAAATAGTTTATGCTCGTTCCCATTCCCATTCCCATTCCTCAATCCTCATTCCTCATTTCTCAATTCGCATTCTCATTTTCATTTCCATTTCCATTGCCATTCCCATTCCCATCAGCTCCGACTTGAAGGCGCGCCCCCACTTTAATCAAATTTCGTGGCCCAGTTTTTGTTTGAGCCTCTTTCGGCTGGCACAAATTGCAATTGTTGTCAAATTGATTTGACCAATTTCATTTATTGATTTCGATTTTCGATATCATTCATTTCGTTCACATGCCCAATGAGTCAGCGGCAAAAGGAACACATCGAGTCGAGTTCTGCCAACTTGGCAATTTTCAACAAAGCTTCGGCACGGCTTGCAATCGCTCTTCTGGCCAGAGTTTTTAGGTTAGGTAATTAATTTTCTTTCTGCCTCTAAAGTCTGGGGAAATCAATGTTTCGGCCAGACCTGGTCTCTACCAACTATTTGTTGCTGGGCGCAACTCCCTAGCGATTTTCATGCCCTGATTGAGTGGATGCGAGCACAATCCGTGAGTATCTGCATGAGTGACTGCAACTGTATAGGTGTGTGTGTGTGTGTGTGTGTGTGTGTGTGTGGTCGGCCTTTCATTTGACTTTCATTTTTCATATGCCGTGTGCGCGCTTAATGACAAGCCTGCCTTGGAGCTTTGGGGGCCCTGGGCCACCTGAGTGTACCAGATAGCCAGGCCACATGATCATTAGTTCTTAATGAACTAGCAAATCAAATGCGTGAGCTTATCAGATGATTATTCGATGGTGGCGACTGTTTACAAATTAATTATTAAATATTATTAACACGGAATACCACAATGTGTTGAATATCTAGTGTTTGTTATTATAATTATATACATATATTAATTAGAATGTAATTATTAGTTTTTTTTTTTTTTTTTTTTTTTTTTTTTTTTTGTGAAGTCTCGTTTTCACAGGAAAGAGAAGTAAACGCTATATTCTTAGCAATAATTATAATTGAAAAATGAAAATGATCTTATAATATTTGTATTAATTATAACCTAATAAGAGTAAAGAGTAATTTCATTTATTTTTAATTATTTTTTATAATATATTAACAAATATATTAATTGTATAATAATTACAAATGCTTCAGCAAAATTTATTTTACCTTATTTTTATACATGAAAGATTTTTAATATAGGGGGAAAAATAAGTAAAATAATAAGTGAAATAATTACAAATATAAATAAATACTATAATTCATAATTAATAACAATAATGATTGTCTACAAAATCAATATCAATTAAGTAAAGGATTTCAATTAACAGATTTCCTTGGCTATATCATACTTTCCATTGTAATTTCCATGCAATACTAATGGTAAAATATAAATAAATAAAATAATATTTAAAATTATGAATGAATATAATTAATAATTCATAATTAATAACAATAATAATTGTCAATAAAATCAATATCAGCTAAGTAATCATCATGCAAATCTTAATCAAAATTGTTTTACAAATATTTTGTAAATTCATTCACAAGAAATTGTCAACAATTTTGTGAACTGTCAAAAGTCAGGAACATCAATCATGATATGAATGCGCAAATTTTGTAAAAAGGAAATATATATATATATATATTCAAATAACAGATTCCCCAATTTCTACTTTCAATTTAGCGCATACTTTACACAAAAATCTACATGCAAGGAAATAATAAAATAAAACAACAACAACAACAATAAAAGACACGCACACGCTATAGCTTTAAATATTTAAAGAAGTTTTGTTTGTGGTGTGTTTGCTAAAGTGAAATGTCAAAAGCTGAACAACAGCAAATTTTAATTTTTTAAGTGAATTTAAAAATTTAAAACTTTTTAACAGACGTCAGTTGTACACAATAATACACACACAGATACACATGATATCTCACACACACATACAGACACACGC
>JAUESR010000130.1:15000-34593 GCA_030914345.1 Drosophila koepferae
ATTTATGTTGCAAAGCTTTCATTTTGTTATTTTTATACCCTGAAAACTCAATGAGAATGTGTAAAAAGGGTATAATGGCTGCGTGCGAATATGTTTTGCTACCTCAATGCCATAAACCTCAGATATTATTGGCTGGCAGTCCTAGCAGACGAGTTGCTCAATAAACTCAACGAGATATTTTTAATGTGGATTCTTTATGGGAACGAACTTGAATTATTGATTACTTTTTTTTATTTATTATTTTGCTTTTTATGCAAGAATAAATAATTTCAAAGTGAATTTAATTTAAATAGATAAAATCTATTTATAAACTTAGTAGCAAGTAGAATTTAGCTAATATATTTATTAATTTCATAATTTTTCATTTACCTTTATTTATTTTTACTTTATTATTTAAGGGGTATTTGCTAGTCTTTCACTTTCTTTTCCACTTTTACTTGTTTGCTTTTCGGTTTTGTGCTTCAAAAAAAATTTTTTTTTGTTGGTTTTAGTTTTGCAACCTGCGCTGTAGTCATTCGGTTTCCGCTGCTTCCTGTGCGCCGACTGATGACGCTGCCGTCGTCGTCGCTGTCGCTGCTGCCGTAGTCGTTGCCATTGCTATTGGTCCGGACTTATTTTTCGATAATATGTTACATGTCTGGGCATTGGGTCTCTCACCTGCACTTGTGAGTGGATTGAATGCCATAGACGTTGGCTTTGCGGTTTCGAAAACTAATTTGCGTGATTATTAAATTCGTGTAGCTCTGTTTGAGCGCTCGTTCCGGCCTGTTTGGGCATGTTTGGGTGGGTAGAGTGAAAAGTTTTGAGGACTTTCTTTAGATAACCTGTCAGCACACACGAAGATTTAGGTCAGGTTGGGTCAGGTCGGGGTATCTTGCTTGGAATTGTTGGCAACTTCATTAGATGCCAATTAGTTGGATAACTTCATCGATCATCTGCAGACGGCCGCTGAGTTAATTAACTAGTTCTTATGACTGTGATTCACTCAATTTTAGTTGGTCGAGTTTAGTTTAGTAAAGAATGAGCTACATTGTCTATTTTGAATAAATAGTCAAAGACATAAATGCTAAAATAAATAATAAAATAAAATAATATAGAATATAGATGGATACATATATTATACTATATCGCATATATCTACAATATCAATCATCTGTAGACTGTAGTTAATCTCCAGGAATCAAGTCATTCCCATGTGTAATCTTATCGCCAATTTTTTACACTTTTACCAAATACTCTCGTAGCGTAATATATAATTTCATTTGTTTGGGCTGTCAGCTTAAAGGCTAATTAGCTTTTACCTTGTGGCATGCCACAGCAGCATCAGCGGCACGAGCAGAAGCCCTTCTAACCGCAAGCCCAAGCTCAACCCTAAAAGTTAACTTTTAAACTTAATTTCCATTTCCTTTAGCGCACCCCATTGCCCCCTCAAAGAAGTGATACATCATTGGCGCTGAGATTTCACTGGATCCTGGAGAGAAAAACTTGGGCTTACCTTGGCAAAAAGAGAAAAAGAAAAAGAAAAAAAGATTAAATCGGAGGTGTTAGCCGCCTTCTGTTTTATGTGTGCGCCGTGTAATGATAAACAGGCAACGGATGTTTATGTTTTTCACATTATTAATGACGTTTTTCATTAGAGTCGCAGTCGGAGTCGACATTTTACGGCTGCCGTTGCCGCTGCTGCTGATAACAGCATGCGAGCGGTAATGAGTTTTGGGGGGCGTGGCGGGCGGGCTGGCTGGCTTGTTAGGTGGCGCTCCAATGAAAAACAAAACGCTTCTAAATAATTCAAAGCTAAAGTTAAGACTGCAGAAAAAGTTTAGGCGTGTAATAATAATAGATTAAATGAATAGAGTGTGACTGCTAGGATACCCTGTAAAAATGCCCAAGAAACTTTTTATATGTGAAATAAAGTTTATTCAATTATTTGTGTTAAAATAAAATAGATTTTGGATGGTAAACTAAAGTGAACCTATGATATGCCATACAAATATGCCTCTGTTGTAGCTTTTTGTACAGGGTATGCAATAACATGCGGCGAACAAATTTGAAAGCATACTTTCGTGCGCACTGCAAATTGAGCCATAAAACGTCAAACATTTTGCTGCTGATTCTGTTTGGCCAGCATCCAGAAGGAGTCTTAACTCTGGCTAAATCATGCAATCGATACACAAATTTTACGATACTGTAAACACGCATAACGCGCATAAACTTGGCAAACGGAGGGCGTTGATTCTGAATGCTGGATGCTGAGTATTTTTTTTTTTTTTTTGGTTGGGGCAGAGCTAAACGAAATGCTTGCGGTTGTTGGCAGTCTGAACTCGGCAAGCTTAGGTTAGCTTGGCACAGGATGTGTTGGTGTATGAATGTTTCAACATTTGCCGTTAATTACATGCAACTTTTTTTTTTTTTTTAAGCAGAACGCAGAAAGTTTCGACTAACTGTGCTGTGACACCTGCACAAGCTGCTGGCAGTGGCAGCCTGTGTTATGCTGAGCTATGCTATGCTATGCCATTACTTGGCTGTCCGTCGTCGGGTTGGTTGTCCATTAACTTTGCCGTCGCTTTTGTAGTCAGGCAGCATGCTGTTAAGCTGTTGTCATTGAAATTGAAAATGAAAATGCAAGCAGCTGACGTCTGACCACGCGATACACTGTGAGCGGCGTAGGTGTGCGCTGAGTACACCCCTAAATCACAGTCACTTAAAAATGTTGAGCTAAGACACGTTAACAGCAGGTGGTTGCCAAACAGGTGTGCATTAGCATGGGCGTGCCCCCCATATACACACCCACCCACACACACACATGCATACACCCTGTCGTGTTGCCTTCAATTTGACTTCAAGCAGTCGCCATTGTTGCCAGCGGCACAGCCCAGCCTACTGATAAGGGTAGGCACTCTTGTGGCGACCCTTTGGTGTGGCTGGGGTCGTATGCGTTACTGCCACATGTGTTGCCCTTGCGTCAAAGTTTTCTGCTTTTCTTTGACAGGCGCAAGCAACGTATAAAACATTTCAAAATAATTTGCATTTTCCGTACCCAGGCACAATGGAGGCCCAGCTCCGCCTCCGTTGGCATACGGCAACGTCAAAGATTGTGCGTGAAATAGACTTTTTAAACTGTTTGCCCAATAAATTAAACTAAACATGCAAATGCTCGGCATGTGACAAATGAAATCTTTTCTTGTGGCTAAACTTTTGATTTGATTTGATTTCAGATGCTTTTGCAAGTTTCGTGGGTGCGACATCGGGACATACATTTGCTAACAGTCGGACGCTATACGTATACATCGGATCAACGCTTTCGCGCCATACATCAGCCACAGACCGAGGACTGGATGCTACAAATCAAATATCCCCAGCATCGTGATTCTGGCATCTACGAGTGCCAAGTCTCGACAACTCCGCACATGAGCCACTACATCCACCTGACAGTTGTTGGTAAGTTTCAACAGATGCACAGAGAATAAAATATGAATTGATGTGAAATTTGCAATTCGAAGTAACGGGAATTCATTATGTTTGCAATAATGAATAGAACAGTTATAAAAAAAACAAAACAAATAAGTAAAATAAATATGATTTTTTGTACAAGCAAAAAAAAAGGAAAAATAAATAAAATAATAATAATGATAAATATAATAAGCATAAATAATTGAAATAATATGTTTCATACACCATTAGCCATCAGCCTGATGGGGTTTTCACATCTCTTGTTATTCATAATAGAAAATAGTAAAGTTTTGCCAGCTGTTCTCTTATTCAATCTAAGCAGAGCTGAAAGAAGAAATACATTGAAATGCTTCTATTAATAATTAAGTTCGGCACTTAAAAGTTTTTGTGTAACGTAAACAAAATGATGCCATTAGCTATAGATAATGCTAATGGTGCTTTAGTTACCAATGTTTGACTTGTAGGAATACACCTAATGAGCTTATAGTTTTATGCGTAAAGTTCACTCGAACAGTTTGGGTCAAATAAGGTTTCCTGTTTACACAAAGCCATATTAGCATTCTATTGCCACGGAACCCTTTTTATTTTTGGAAGTTTTGTGAAAAACAATTTCCTGGTCTTATATTTCAATCATGATGAGGCGGTATAAAAATAAATACCAATCGCAAAAAGTGTAAAGTTATTTCGACCTTTAAAACTTGTTGCCATAGTCGAGGAGGCAAAGATGTAAAAGCTACGAAAGTTGGCCGCGTCCACTTCATTTTCATTGAAATTTTCAATGGAAATCTTTTGAAATTGTTGCGCATTTAAATTACACTTTTATTTCTAATGAGGATGCTCAGGCGAGCTAAAAATTTGTATTTACCTAATTGCTCTTTTATTCGAGCCCTAGAAGTAGAGGCCCATTTTGTTAAAAGCATTTTGAATATGAGCTGATGGGCATTTGAGTGTTACGGGTTGGGTTAACTGTATCGGCTCATGATTAGAAACATTGAATCAAACGAGTTTTTCCCTTATCTCTTTGTTTTGCAGAGCCCTCAACGGAAATTATTGGCGCAACCGGATTTGTATATAGAGAGCGGCTCGACTATAAATCTCACCTGTGTCATACTCAACTCACCTGAGCCACCGGCCTATATCTTTTGGAATCACAACAACGCTGTAAGTGTAAGATACTCTTTTTTTTTGTATATATATAGGGGTGCACTTGGTTTCTCTTTGTCAATTTCGTCAGCCAATTACTTTGGGGTATCATATTATTGCGCTGCTTATATATGATGAGGGATCTGAAGTGACGCGTTGCCTCATTTTAGTAACTTTTAAATTAGCTTTGCAATGGCAAAAACTGTTTAACTTTTCTTTTTGTTCTTTTTTTTCGTTTTTATTCCTTTCCCTTCGTATTTTGTGTGTTTCTATTTTGTTGACTGCAAGAAAATGCCATTTAAGCACTATGCGAAGCGAGGGACCCTCAAAAAAACCCGTTGAGGCAAGGGTTTTAAATGGATTTTGGTTTGGCTGCCTCTCTTTCTGCCGTTGCTGCTGCTTCTGCTCTTTCGATATTGTTGTCAGTGGCATCCCGATGGCTGTTAAAGCCACGTTTTAGTTTTCCATTTAGGTGTTTTTCTTCATGCTTTGGGACTTTAGTCACGGCCATGTTTTAGCTTATTGTATGGGGAATTCGCAAGGGTTCCTGCTGTGCACAACAAACCTTCTATTGTTATGTATTTTCTATAGAGAATACCAGGCTTTTAAGGAAGGGTTGAGTGGGACTTTAAGAGAACGAGTAACAGTAACTAACACTGGACAGACAGAGAGAGAAAGAGAGAGTGAGTGAGAGAGAGAGGGGATAAATGAGTTGCTATTAGTACCCACTTTTGCCATGAGGAGATTTAATTTTATTGTTTTGCCTTTATTCACCATCTTTATTCTTTTGACAGGCATTCACACATCTATAGATATGTTTTTTCCTTTTCTTTGTCAATAATTTTAATTTTCTAAGAGCAGCGCAACAGTGCGTATGCGTAATGTGGGCACAAACAGTTTATATGGCATAGAAAATGAATGTCACATAAAATCTAATTTGATGCGACTTCATCCATACGGCATTGTAAATGTCATTCGCATACAAATTGTGATTGTTTTTCGCTCTTAGCACTCGCTCCGGTCTTCCTCTCTCTCTCTCTCTGTTTCTCTCGCCCTCCATTTCCACTCCTTTTTTTTATTTTTATATCTTCTCCCATTTTAATGTGCGCACATAAAACCCTCAAGTACTGCCAGTTGACTGTGAAATTGTCGGCCTTTCTCCTTGCAGATAATCAACTATGATTCGCCTCGGGGCGGCGTCTCGGTTGTTACCAACAAAGGTGAGACGACGACATCGTTTCTACTGATTAAATCAGCGCGTCCATCGGACTCCGGGCATTATCAATGTAATCCATCAAATGCAAAGCCCAAAAGCGTAACGGTACATGTGCTGAATGGTAAGTAAAATCAACGACAACCCAACGCAAAAAAACTTGCAAGCCAACACAAAAGATATAATTCCACAATGAACCTGAGCGCATGCTAATAAAAAAATGTGGGGAAAAATTAAAGACGAAAATTGAATACACTTTGAACACAAATTTAATTTGAGGTTTTGCTGTAGTCTGTCATGAAATTGGATAATTATATACATTACTGTTTACATTGATTATTAATTATTAATATAAGAAGGTAATTATTTACATACAATTTTCTAATAGTATAATTAGCTATATTGAGTATATACATATAAGCAAGTAAAAAACCTACATAAAATTTGTTAAAAAAATAATAGTTTTAGTTATGTAATTCATTTCTGCCTGATAAGTTTGAACTTTTACGCTCTGTTCATAAGATCAACCGAGAGGGATCATGCGCTCTCATTCTCTCCCTAGGCCAGTAGCTTCGGTTCTATTCGTTTTGGTTTTCGGCAAAACGATTCGCGTTTAACTTCGTGTAATGCTCTCTTCCCGAACAACGTTCGTTGCTGCTCGCAGCAACTGAGCAGATAAGTTTGAACTTTTACGCTCTGTTCATGAGATCAACCGAGAGAGATCATGCGCTCTCATTCTCTCCCTAGGCAGCTTCGGTTCTTTTCGTTTTGGTTTTCGGCAAAACGATTCGTGTTTAACTTCGTGTAATGCTCTCTTCCCGAACAACGTTCGTTGCTGCTCGCAGCAACTGAGCAGATAATTCACATACACATGCATACATGCACGCTCACTCACGCTGTTGATGTGCTTAGCGAATACACACTCTCGATTACATACCAATACAAAAACTCAACCAATAATAAATCAAAATAGAACGAAAAAAAAGAAGAATCGACGAAGAACCGACGCAATCGGTTGCTCTCTGAGTTTTTTTTTTTTTATCAAAGTGTGAGTGAGAGACTTTTATTCGCACACATCTATAAACGGTCAACATATATTTGCGAGCTCTGATATTAATACATATTTATACACCGTGAACATATAAATAATTCATAATTATAATTTATTTCAACTCTTTTAGAAAATGTTATATTTTGCTCTTCATTTTAATTCAAATTTGATTGACCTAGTTGCTTTTCAATTTATATGTGTATTAGCATTCAATACTAATATTTATGTGGAATCTTCAAATATATAATTTTATAATACTTTTTTCTACCAATTTTTCCCATAAAATTTTATTTCTATTCATATCTAATTGAGTTGGTTAAATCTGTTTTAACTCAATTGCAGTTCATTTATGCTGGTAGCGAACATTAAAATGTATTTAGATTATATTTATTAGATTAAGTATACTCTCTACTGTGCTAAGCCAACATTGTGATAAAGTTTAACAACCCTTATAATAATGTTTTATGGTTAAAATGGCAACGAAAAGCACAATGGACCAAGCCAAAAAGTTTGGTGTGATGAATAAATGGCAAGAGAGACTGACCGACAACTGCGCTGAGGGTAGACTCCAGTCCAGCTCAACTCAGCTCAGCTCAGCTCTGTTCAGTTCAGTTGAGTTCAGTTCAGTTCTAAAAAGCGGAATGCACAAAGACCTGCGGCAAGTGCAAAAGTGAAGTGTGCTAATGAAGAAGACAAAGGGGGGGATTAGGAAGCGCCACGTACGCCATTGTGGTGAATGCGGGTTTATGAATGCTTTGTGGATTAAATCTGAATGCTTGAATTGCGAACTGTTTGCTGGGCATTTCAAGTGATTTTCAGTGGGTAAAAGAGCACTAAGAATTTGTGAAAACTTCGGTTAATATTTGTGAGAGAAATGCACTCGAGTGCGAAAGAAGAAATGAAATACTTGAAGTCTTGAGTTGAGCGTTAGTTTCTGAACAATGCGAAAGAAAGAAATTAGCTGCAAGTCGAACTCTCTCAAAGTTAGCTATAAGAGATTTTAAGTGATGCATCTTCTAAGCAATTGTTAAATGTTAAATTTAAAAGATAATAAGTTTAATTAAGGAGGACAGCAAACTAAGTAATTGACTTTGCACGCTGCAGATACACTTTATCTACAGAGAAGACGTGTATTGAAGGTGTTTTTTTTTTTTCATTGAAAATCTATCAATGAACTGAACAGCGCTGAGCGCAAACCCATAGAAATGCAGCTACAGGTAACAACACTAAATAAACCAGGCCAAAACGTGTTGAGTACTGCAAATACAACTTGGCTATATAAAGTGTTATAAGAGCTACAAATATAAAAAAAAGAATCGGGTGCTCTAGTTGTAAATACATGACTAAGGAATACCCTGAATCAGTGAAATGAAATGACAAAGAAGAGATTTACATACCAAACAGTTTAGATAAGTTCCATCATTTCACTCTTAACTGTGAAAGTTCTCAAGTTCAAGTTAATAAAATATATAATAATATCGAAAAGATCAGAATATTTTAGTTTCATATGCTGGTACGGATGGACAGAAATATGTATATGGCCACATTCAGAATATAGTATATATGTACATATAATCCATATGTGCTTGTTGACGCCTCCTTCTTTCTGTTGCATACATTTGCATATACATATAATACACTTCCCAGTATTTGTTTAATAGAAAAGCCTCAACAAATGAATTTCACGGACTTCACCGAGACCAAATATTGATTGGACAGTAATTGAAGTTGAAGTTGTCATGATAGTTAAGAGTGTTGTAATATGCTAATTGGAAGGCATCCTACTTTAATGGGCGTGGCTAGCTGAATACTTTCGATATTGAATAATCGTGGCATTAAGTGCAAATATGCGACATACAAATTAAAATTGAACTAACTGAAGAGCAGTTAAAGCATTTAAAGCTTTTCTCTTTCTTTTTCTCCTACTTTGCACTCGCAGTTGTAATTATTATGGCGCTCTGCTAACAGTCTAACAGAACTTACAGCACTTAGTAACTCTGCTCTGCTCTGCTCTGCTCTTCCTTCTCGCTCTTTCCCTTTCGCTGTCGTGCTGCTGCTTTGCAGGCAAAGTTTGTTTTTTTTTTTTTTTTTTTTTTATGCTTTTGTTTTTCGTTTTAGTTAACGCTGCGACATTTCTCCACATATGAATGGCCATGCAGTAGCTGAGCGAGCGAGCGAGCGAGAGGGCAAGCGTGTGGACGAACGAGACGGGCGCGCGTGTGGCACATGAATATTATGTTTATGTTGCGCTTGGTCTCTCTGTGCCACACGCAACCCGCAGCCTTCGCCATGCTTGACTTTATGCTGCATGCCACTTCCTTTGCGACTTTCACTAATGTCAAGTTGTCGTCGTTGTTGTCGCAACGGTGTCTGCTAGATAATGCCACTGTGCTGGTACCGCAACAGCCCGCCACACACACACTCTTATATAGTATATATATGTATGTATGTATATAGAACTAGGTGTACCCATCTCTGTTGCCATATTGTGCATGCAATGCGCGTTGTTTCCGTTAACTGCTTTGGCACACTTGTTTCTGATTATTATTATGTTTTGTCTCTTGTTCTGCTATTTCGTATTGTTGTTGCTGTCGCTGCTGCTGCCGTTACATTTTGTTTTGTTGTTATTTTTATGATTATATGCCGCCCGTCCTCTACATTGTATTTTGTTTTCTTTTTGTTGTTCTTGTTCTTGTTGTTGTTGTTGTTGTTGTTGCTGTAGTAGTTTTGCTTTTGTTTTCACTGCATACCATTCGGATCACCCACACACAGACACACACACATACACACTTTGCGTAGCTCTCTCAACGACAATGGTCTGTTTGCTTTTCGTTTCTTTCATTTCCATTTGTTTTGCTTCACTTTTTGCATTACTTGGCTTTTATTGTTTATTGTCAGTTTGTCAGCTTCTTCTAGGCACCAGAATTTGTCGCATTAATATCAGCAGCATGTGGCATGAATTTCGTCATCTGCCGCGTTCCTTTTTTTTTTTTTAGAATGGATTTCAATATAACGAACTGTAACTGTTAATAAATCTAAATAACTTTCGATTTTTTTTTTTAATAAAAAATCAAATATTAAAAAAATCCTTGATAAAGCTTTTGGAAAAAATAACGAATTTCCTTACATTATTCAATATTTAAGATCAATATGGCAATCATTTAAGATCAATTTAAATATTAATCAAATTCATCTTATAAAATATTATACAAAAATTGACAAATATTTTCATATAATTGGGCAATCATTTACAAGTTAGTAGATTTAATTCTGTTTTAACGTAAATAATATCTAAAAGGGAATTAATTATATATGCACTTATCAGTTCTTTTTAATTAAATTGCTCATTTCATTTCTTCATTTAGTTTCATGAATGCAGAATTCATTTGGTTTCATGTTCTTCGACTAAGGAGGGCTTTTTTTGTTTTGCAATGAAAACTGAACAGATTTTAAATCATATAAGAAGTATTTTCTCTTAGCATATCTATGTAGCTAAAAGAAACTCTAGCCAATCATCTACAACTCCATCTTGCGTTATGCTCTTTGTGTTGGGTTATCTTAGAGTATTGACTAAGTTAGAAACTCACTTGGGAGCTCAGCGCGATTTTCTGATCTTATGTCTCTATAATAATATTTGTATCTATAAAGAAGTAGACAAAGCAGAGAAAACATCCATTTGGACACTCTCTGAATACATATAAACTCAATTGTTTTATATCAACTTACATATACATATTTAAAAATTTTTTATTTCATCCAATCACTGAGTATAAGAGCAGCAATAAAGATGTAAATTAAACAGGTGTTTCTCATTCCGTTTCCAGGGGAGTTCCCAGCAGCAATGCAGCACGCGGCACCAGTACATCCTCCCATGTCACCAAGTCGCTATCTCTTAGTGTACCTGTTTGTGTGCTGCTGCAGTTTGGCATTTGTCAGGCGCTCTATACGGCCCTCAGTGGTGCGGCAGCGTCGGCGGCGAGAACGTTGCAGCGACAGTGTTCCACCAGAGGCAGACGCAGAGGCAGAGTCACAGGCAGAGTCACAGACAGAGTGCGAGGAAGTTGGAGTGCTGCAGTCAAAGCGATTTTTGTCGGTATGTGGAATTTGGAAACATACTCGAGTGTCTTTTAAGCTTGCTTTCCTCGCTGCTGAGCATTACATGGCGTTGGCATTGGCGGGGGCATGGCCCACACCAGCAACAAGAGCAACAACAGCAACAGCAACAGCAACAGCAACATCAACAATCAGCAACTGCAACAGCAACTCAAGCAGAGACAGCAACGTTTAGGCAAGTATATGAGACAGACATAAGGTGAGCAGCACCTCAAAGTGGAAAACAAAATGCAAATATGAATGAAACCAGAAAACACTTCTAGACTCTAGACTTATTTAAAATAAACACACTCATACATATACATAACATCTTAGCTTAACTATCTAAACACACACACACACACCACACACACACACACACCACACACACACACATACACAAACACGACTACATACATAAGCTGTAACTATATGATAGTAACTAATATGTAAAATCTATTGGCTATTCTGTTTTTCTATGAAACCGTGACGTATACGTAATAATTAGCAAACACACAAAAACAATGAAAACAATTCAGAAATCTATATAACGTAACACAGAGCCAAGTTGTCGCCTTTCAAGTACAACTTTGTATAATATGTTAAATCGGTTCTGCTATTTGGATTTTGAGTTGTGAATTTTGTAAATAGGCAGCATTGCGTACTCGAAAGCGCTTGTTGAGCCAACTTTGAGTTTGATTTATCCTTCAAGGAGTTTCAACCCAAACTAATGGCAATTTCCAATTTTTGATACTAACGAAAGAAGTGAAACTATAAGAGACCCTTTGCTAAAAACTTTCCGTACCGACTTTTTTCAAGTAACAATGAACACTGCTCAAACTGTAAAACATTTTCAACAAACTATGAAAATCAGGCTATATCTTCAAATAGGTGTTTAGCGCTTTTTCAAATGAATATTAATGAATAGGCGTCAAATGAAATGTCAACAAGAAACTTAAAAAAAAAAAATAAATAAATAAATAAAGTAAAACATACAAAAATTCAACTGAAGAAAAATTTCTAAATGTTAAACTTCAACTGCGCAGCAAATTTCAAGTACTGACTAATGCATATAATAAACAACTTATATATATATATATATATAAAAGAAAAAAAACCATACATATATAAATTTAAATATTATACAGGATTAAAAAAAAAAACAAGTAAGAAGGCTCTAGTCGAGACGGCTCGACTACGAGATCCCCTGAACCCTGCAAAAAAGTGATACTCTTCTTCTTACGCACTTATGACCGCGTGCTCTGCTAACTGCGCAGTTGCTGCCGTGGCTTGGGGGTGGGTTGGGCTATACTTTGGACGCTTATAACTCCATTTCTAGATGGACGATCTTTATGAAACTTTCGGAATATATTAAGAGTATCTAAATCTATCTATGTGCCAAATTGCAAGTCTCTAGTATTTGAATGCGTTTTTTTCAAATTGGGGGCGGAGGGGGCGTGGCATCCAAAATCTGTAAATTACATAATCTGCGTATACATAAAATCTATCTAAATAAATAAATTTGAAGTCTCTAGCTGAAACAGTGTAGAAGTTATGCCCAAAAAACCTAAAAAATGGAAACGAATTCTCGATTTTTTATCGATAATTTGGAAATGGGATGAGTTATCGAAAAAACAAAATAAACTCGTACTGCGTAGCTAACATACGCATGTTCATGTGAAATTTCAGCTCTCTAGCTTTTGTAGTTTCCGAAATCTCGACGTTCATACGGACGGACGGACGGACGGACAGACGGACAGGGCTCAATCAACTTATTTTTTTATGCTGATCAAGAATATATATACTTTATGGGGTCTGCGACTTCTCCTTCTGCCTGTTACATACATTTTCACAAAACCATTATACCCTGAATTCCCATTTTCAATGGGTTCAGGGTATAAAAAGAAAACACTGTAAAAACGACTTCACTACGAATGCAGCAAGAGTTAAATTTAAGCTAAGATTGTCTCTATCTGTTAGAGGCGGAATCGGATAACTAAATGTTTTTCGAACATTTAACACATCAATTCACAGAAATTCAATTTTAAATTACATTACATATTATTCTTTTTTTTTTTTTTGTGTGTACAAATTGAATAATTGAATTAAACTTAAGCTTGTTTGATGTGCGATTGAGTTGAGAGACGGCGCTGAAGGACTGAGGATAGATTAAATTTGAACGAAATCACGTGGCACATGGCAAAAATTTATATATTGTTAATTGATGGGAAAACAAATATATATATATGTAATAGTAAATATGGCAAAAATTATGCATAACTTAAAAAGAAAAGAAAACTCAAACTTATTAAATAAATGTGCAAAAGTATGCAAAAGCAACTTTCTGCTTCAGTTCAGGTATTAAAAATTCAAAACAAAGTGGTTTATTGAATTTCTAACGTTTTTTTAAATAATCTTCCAGCAAAATTCAAATAATAATCAATTATTTAAAGTATTATTATTCAATTATTTAAATGAATAAACATATTTTAGTTTAACTCATCAAATATTTCAAATTCATGTATCATACACAAGTCAGAGTTATAAAAACAGTTTTATCTATTTATTTATTTCTTTTTTTTTATATTAATTTATATGAATTATTTTTGTGTGCTCTCATACGTTAACAATCTTAGATTTTATTTTTAATATTATTAAAATATGCATATATATTTTTTAAAATTTTCTTAATGTTTACTTTGTATATTTTTAATACTTCATAGCTAATAAGCAGCTGATAATTGAGTATTATCTACATATTTTTGTTTGGAAATAAGAGAATATTTATTTTCATAGCTTGCAAATATCAGTTGGCGGTTTTAGTAGTTTTTTTTTTTTCTTAAAATATGCGAATTATGATTTATTTATAAATAGTTTAATAATATGAATTATTTCAACTATAAATTTTTTTTAATTTATGCCGAGCTCACTTTAACTTTAAATAACATTTTCAATTAAATTGAAGTTCAATTTATTTATAAGTTCACTTAAGCTTTTATACATAAAGGAATTTTCCATTTACTAAATGAATAAATTTGTGTATATTCTTGATTTTAATCAAATCGATAAAATTTATTTATTTTTTACTTCAGAATTTCTGATTTAAAATTTTTTTTTTTTTTATTACACAGATTAGCAACCTTTGTCATAGTAAGTACATAGATAAATAACCATACAAATGTTTGCAGCAGTATTTGCAATTAAAAGAAAAAATAAAATTAAAAAAAAGAAAAGAAGAAAATACACACAGAAAAACTGGGAAAACCAATTTAATTCAGTGTTTATATAAACGTATATGCAATAAAACAAAAATAATGAAAATAATAAGCATTGAAAAAGTTTATAATGCTATCGATAGAAATAAATACAAGAGAAGAACGCAAAAAAAAAAAGAAAAAAATACGAAAAACGAAAAACTAAAAAAAAGTTTCATTAAGCATGCTTCACGGCAACAACTATTGAACCCCAACTGCGAAAGCTGCCCATTGCAACTTTTTCATTAGCATTTCAACAACAACAACAACTACAGCAACCAGAACAACAAACCCAACAGATAGAAAAGGAAAAACATGAACAAAAAAAAAAAAAAAAAAAAAGAAAGGAAAACGCTCACAAATAAACTCTCCTATTGATGTATTCTACATGTGCGTTGCATACAAAATGTTTCAGCATTTCTTTTTCGTTTTTTCTTTTTCAAGTTTTTGTAACAATAACAAGCATATAAATTGAAATTTTGTTGTGTTTTTCTTTTTTTTATTCCTTTCTGTTTTTCATCGTTTGGCATTCACTCAAAGGCTGTCAAACAGAAGTTGTTGCTTCAAAGGAAAATTAATATTATTTTAAATTAATAATTACATTTTGCTCTAGCATTTATTTTCCGCATAATTTACAATTAAAAATTCTGCAAATTTAAGCATTCCAATGGATTTTCACTAACATTTTCACCACTTACATTAGGCGTAGCTTCAACTGCGGCTACACAGCATGACAAAACTTTTAAAGTACTTTAGATCTAAGCTAATTCAAAGGGCAACTGCAGACAACTGACGTAAATATTGTATATGTAAATGTGTATCTATAATGAATATTACTATATAAAAAGCGCAAGCTATATATATATGTATACAGTATAGTTTATTTATTTCACAGAAAATAGAAAAAAAAAAAAACAAAATTGAATTAATGACGTTATTAAAGCTAAACAGAATTTGAAAGTAACTTTCAATTAAATACAAGAAAAAAAAAAAAAAAAAAGAAAAAAAAACTGAAATAAGCAAAAGAAAATTGAATCTTTTACGAATGTAAGAATTTAAAATGCAAATAAAAATATGTAAAAGTGCAGAAAAGTAAGCGATAAATAAAAAGCTATAAAACATAAAAGAAGTGAATGGAAAAATGAAAAACATTAAGTAAAGAATATTATGTCAACTGTTAATTAACTTGTTTTAATGGCAATGGGCTACTACAAATGGGTCATAAATTATGTGCGCTAGTCTCTCTCTGTGTGTGTGCTTGTGAAAGAGTTTGCCAGGTCAGGAGGTAAATGCTAAGAAAACAAAAGCAAATCATTTTTCATAGCCGGACAGCCGAACAAAAGCCGCACAGCTGTGGGCGAGCCATAGATCTGGCATTGATGATAAAATCATGAAACGAGATTAATCATACGCCCCGTGAAAGCATAATGAATGCTTGGCAAAGGCAATCGCTCACATTATACACACTGTTAACAACATGTTTCTATTCACTGGCAGGCTCATAATTTAAAGAGCTTTACGTAACGCGTCTTTACGGGGCTATTTCATTTTTGTTTTGGTTCTCTTTTACTTTTTTTTTTTTATTAAATATTAACACATAGTTAAACACTTCAGCGCACGCTGATGGAAAATCAATAAATGTGCCAAGCGATGTGGAGCGTCGTCTGATGGACGCTGCAAAGTATGCTATATATATATATATATATATATATATATATATATATATATATATATATATATATATATATATGTACGTGTATTGTATATATACTCTACTTTATATACATATATATTTTATTGACGAAATGTGGCGCGTCCACGCGCAGCATGCAGCACCACGAACATCAACATCAACCTCTGAATCATCAGGGCCATCCACCAGCTCTCTATAAACATTAACAGCAACGAGAGCGACCTGGCGACTTCATGCAAAACCACTCAAGGACAAGTGGGCAATAAGCGAGAAACTTTTATTGTTTTATGTCGAAAAGTTTTCTATATGTCTGTGTGTTGGCCCCTGTTGTTATTGTTTTGTGTCAAGTGCCGCCCCAGCAGCAGCAACAACATCCTGGTCAACGCCATCATCGTCGCATTATGTGCCCCATATATATACATATATACATATATACATATATACATATATATATGTATGTATATACATTATGGCCAAAGGCCATTTAATGCGCCATCCTATATGCATGGGATCACAATCTCGCCATGCTTTGGTCATTTGCCGCTCTCAAGTACTGCACAAAATGCAATCGCTCTGCCACAGCATTGTGGGCCAGTATTTCGAATGAGGCTAAGAGGTGCTGCTCTGCGATAATACTGAATAATGGAATGTAGGTGTAAATTATGGCCAGCTTATGATGCGGCTGTTGGTGTTGTCTCTTTGAATTGTCATTGAATTGTACGCCGCATGGCTTGCAGCTGTGTATAAGCTCTCGCCTTTGATCTGCTTTCATTGACAGCTAAGCGCTTATCAATAATTACTGCATATTTCGTTTGGCATTCAATCAACTTTGTATTTATGGTGCAATGAGACGATTTCAGTGCTTGAATTCAAATAAAATTCTTACCATTCATAAATTTCTGGTTCAACAACAAGAAAACTCTGCAGTTGTCAAAGTTTAATTTGTTCGCCGCTCACATATTATTATTTCAATTTAATGTAGCTTACGCAATTCTTGACAATGAACAATGGAGCACAAGATGAAGATGTGGCCTACTGCGTAATCACCAGGTTGATTACTGTAATTATAATTTAATTAACAGTTGTGGAATCTAGTTTATTCAAAATGCAAATAGTTTGACAATTGGCCCATATGTAAAAGATGAGCCAAATTATTTGCAAAGGGAATTCCAATAAAATTAATTAGATTAAATGAAATAACACATGCAACTAAAATTCCGATTATTACTGTGAGCATACAAGTATATAAGTATCCGCATACAAATATTTTCATAATACGAGTACTTTCTACGTTTATGTAGCTATTGTTGATCCAATAATTAAATTTCTAGCTAATTATTTTTAGCAATATACAAATATATATATATATATATATATATATATATATATATTATAATTCATGCTATGTAGGTCATTCTTTTCTTTCCTACATTTAATTATGAACAATGAAAATGAGGCCTCACAGCGCAAATACAAATAAAAATCAATTAAAATATTTTATATTGATGAAAATGATTTTATTAACGCTAATCGGCAAGCACTTTTCCAAAATTAGCTGATTATGGCGAGCTGATGGCGACATTATGCGACAATAGTTTTTTATTTTTTAGTATAGTATTTCATCTGGAAACGAGAACAAGTATTTTAAGATAACATAACACAAATACAAGTGTGTCTCTGCAGGACATTTTTTTTTTTTTTTAGTTTACTTCAGTTTATCGTGTTTGTTAAATCCCATTAGCTCAGATAATTGGACAATTACTTACAAATTTAGTATGCATTAGAAACATCCTTTAGCCTTCAGCAAGCATTATTTGATTATATAAAATGATCGAATTGATGTAAGCGACTCAGCTCGTAGCTCATGTTTTCAATTTGTTTTTATCGCTTAAAAAACTGACACCTGAACAGCACATATGTACATGCTTCAAACCGGTTAAATTGGTTGAATCATGCCTGACACAGCTGACAGTTAGTTCGCAGCTCTCACTGGCCAGAAACAGTTGTCACAGGAATGAATGTACGTAAAGTTATTGCTGCTGTTGCTCCACTTGGCCTGCAGTTTATGGCTGTAATACATTTTTGCGTATGTCCCGCCCTTGGACAGTTGTTATTTGCGGCTTGTTGGCAGCTTGACGGTTGCCGGAAAAAGTTATTGAATTGCTACAGCAGCCACTTGTGATAAATCAATGACAAAAATACACGTTGACAAATGAAGCAGGCCAGCATCTGCTTAAATCCAAGCGCATGTGGTATGAGTGTGGTTTATTTGATTTACCATAAATATGGGGGAATTGATTATTATGCATGTTCAGCTCTATATATTGAACTAAAGTGGCAATGTCAGATTTCTTTAGATTCCAATTGTTGGTATTTTCAAGAGTCTACAAATAATTATTTGATATGATTTCTCAGCGGATGGGCAGATAGAGAGTTCCGGCCAGCCGGATAATCAGTATTATAAAGTTAGTTGAACTCTGCAGGCTACTTGGTAATCGGCCTACACAGTGCAACATTATATACTATAATACATATGTATATATATATATATATTTGCTGTGCAAAGCCAAGTGTGTGTGTGTATGTGTGAGTTAAACAAACATCTTGGCATGCTGCACACTTGCTTACGTTTCTACATACATTTATTATGGCTATAATCCTTCGGTCTTATGCGTTTCTCTGCACAGAGCCCAAAGCATGTGTGTGTGTTTTTGTGTGTTAACCCACAAATGAAGCTATAATTAAATTAAAACTTTTTCCATTTGCGCTTAGCACCGTGAATACAATAAAAATTAAATTCCAGCGCACAGCGAATGCAGCTAGTGAGGCAAGCGAAAGAGGTTAGCTGAAAGCCTCAGAACCAAGAAGATAGTGAAACGCTTACGAGCTGACAACAATTAACAATTGCACTACACGGCGTATACTCAATGCGATAAACACTTTGAGATTAAGCGCTGCACGGCTTAAGTGGCTGACCAAGCATGCAATGGCAAATGCGAGTGTTGGAAAAGGAATAGTGGAGCGTAAGGGGTTGGTCACATTCAAACAGTGTTTAAACTAAAATGCTGCCATATAAGTGAGCTTTGCCATCGAAATGTCTAAAGAACGATTTGCTTAAGCATGCGAGTTTTCTAGGGTCTTCTTAGCTGATGATCGCCGCTAACTTGTAAAAATAGAGAAAAAAAGAACAACAATTGACAATAACAATAATTAAGAAGAGCATTTTGTTGTGTGTCAGTTTCAATTAAATGAAATCCTCAAGACGAATAATTGCAGACTATATTTATATTTCATTTGATATTTAATTGTCTTTAAAGTTTAGGTATTCAATTACTTGAACAATTTTTTAATTTTTTTTTTTAACTCTTGCAATTAATTTTGTATTATTATAGTGTATTTATTATTATATATACCAACATTTTTATCATTTTTATAAAATACTAATTGGCTAAATTATATAATAATATAAAGTATAATAAAAATTCTTAAGCCGTTGAAATTAAATAAAAAAGTCAATTATCAAAGAAAAATAAAATAAATAAATAAAAAAAAAAAAATAAAATAAAATAAAGTAAAATAAGTAAATAAATAAGCAAAATATTAATTAAAATAAATTTATATGTATATAATAAAAAATCAAAATAAATAAATAAATAATACTAAGCAAGTATATTTAAGAGTGAAACTTCCTAGGTTT
>JAUESR010000131.1:0-31587 GCA_030914345.1 Drosophila koepferae
TGCAATCTGATTTCATAGTTAATACACCCTGTTCTGGTAACTTGGAGTTCTTGTTGTGCTCCCTTACATCGTACGCTTATCCTCTCATTTATGGGGACCTTAAATATCCACTGTTTTTACCTTCTAGTTCAACCCAATATGTTATTGAATGACTACCGTTTTATAAACACAGTTAGATGTCTGTTTGTTTTAAAAGGTGAAATTCGCAACTGTTATCATTGGCATTATCCCAAGGCCAGTTACCTTCACAGATGCGTTTGTTTTGTTGCCATTTTTTGCATTTGTTGAGTGTAGCTTCAGTCATTAGGTGATACGAATCTATTTCGAAATTGTACACTAAGTATCTGTTCTTTGTAGTACTATTATCATTTGGGCCGTCATTTAGGACTGGTATCGGAACAACTTTGTATAGGTGGGATGGATATCTGCTAAAAGCGGGATTTTCGCACTGACTATTATCTTGTTATCTATAAAGGTTGCCTTTGTTGTTAGTAGCTGATAGATATCTTTTAATTCTGTACCAGTCCTTTTCCCTGGTAGGACTAATTCTCGGACAAGCTTTCTTTTATTTTGGTTATCTCTTCCCCAAATTGGTTAGGTTTCAAATAGCTGGACTTAATCTACTGTGATTAATATCAATTAGCATATTATTATCCCTGTTGAATCTTGTCACATTCTTCGATCAAGGAATTCAGGTTGATTAGTTTCATGAAGAATTAATTGATTGTTGTAACACATAATACTTCTTTAGTATTTCTGTCATGTTGACTATACGTATATTCATGTCTTTAAAGTGGGTATTAATTTCCTCAACGGATCTTTTAAGTATATTGCTGTGGAATCTATTATTGATGTATTGCTTGAATGAAAAGGAAAATTAAATAAATAATAAACCATTCTTTAAATTAATCTTTTCTATCGATTAATTGTATAAAAATATATAAAGTAATTTTTAAGTATAAATGTATATATAATTTATTATGTTTTTTTATACCCTGAGCCCAGTTGAAATGGAAATCAGGGTATATGGTTTTGTTAAATGCATGTAATAGGCAGAAGGGAGGCGTGGCAGACCCCACGTCCGTCCGTCCATCTGTCCATCTGTCCGTCTGTATGAACGTCGAGATTTCGGGAACGACAAAGCTAGAGAGCTGAAATTTCACATGAACACTCGTATGTTAGTTAACGCAGTATGCGTTTACTTCCGATAACTCATCGCCATTTCCAAATTAATCGAGAAATGCCAATTTGCCGACAATTCAATATCGAGCGAGGGAATTACAACATTATGGATGCAGCGCCTTCCGAGCAGCATACGAACAATGCTCGTGCATACAAGGTTCAAAACCAAGGAAAGCTTGGATGAAATTGCAAATCGTATATTTGACAATTTACCAACAGCAACTATTGTGAACAATCCAAAACTCCAAGACGAACAGCAGCGATAGTCGCCTGAGTGCCATGGAGATCCATACAAACATTGTTCAGCAGTTGAATCAAGCGTCTTTAAAAGCCGACAAACAACAATTCTGTACGGGAGCAGAATATAACTACAACCGACCAACATCGTCAACTCCGATTCTTTAGCAAAAAGTGTGCAAATGCCATATTCATTTCGGCCGATCAGCAAAGAGATGTGTACAGCCGTGCGAGTTCGGATGCACAAACAATCAAACCGGAAAAACCTAAATCAGCTGTCGCCACTTTGTGCAGCTGACGGCAGACCAATCCAGCGTTCCATACGCCGGAAAAAGACTGCACATTTTTCGAATCAAGCATAAGCTTTAATGTGCAACCGACAAACTCCTTGGTAGAAATCTTGCCAACTGTACTTTAGGACTTCGAACTTGTTTCAAAGAAGACATAAATTCGTCCGCTGCCGAAATGCTATACGGTACAGATATAACGCCTCCCTGGAGATTTTTTGCCCATAATGAACCAGATGATCCACCACAATTCATAACCAAATTCCGTATTACATCGACAAGTCCGCCTTTCACTTGTTATACTTCATATTAAAAAAAACAGCCTTCATACACAAAAATCTATATTCATGCAGCCATGTACCACTCCCAACATATCGGTAGAGAGACTCAACCAGCATTCTGCGTCATAGATCCCGACATAGATCTTCAAACATACCAGACAGATCGATGTGTTAAATCTCGTCAATAAACTCAACACATCACTGAGGAGGGAGATGCATTTGTCTGAGTAATGATTTCTAAAGATCTGTATTTTCAAGCTAACATACATACCACCACATAGTTTAACATACTTTACGATAGTTGTAATCGATAGTGATAATCGTTGTTACTTACTTCTCTAAGAGAATGGGAATAGAATTGACGCTTTTCTAGAATTATAATAAATACGCAATAAGATTAATTCTGCACCGCATTTATTATTTAAAAGTGAATGTAGTACAGCTACAACTTATTTATTATGGGTATTACAGCTTTGAGTGGCATTGATATATTTCTTTTACAATTATGAAGTGTCTGTGTTTAATTAGGTGATGCCTGTTAATCGAGGAACGTCTATTTGTAGCGCCATCTACTATTATTTTTTTGGCAATGCATACACACAATATGTATTATACATGTACATATGTACATTTTGAGCGTTACACGCATACATTCTTATCTATACTTTCTGATTTATCCATATGTTAAAGTATCACCACTATTGAAATGCATTTGTTCCGAGTAATTGATTTTAAAAAGATCTGCATTTTCCATGCTATGGTGATAAATAGGCGTATTATAATTACACACAACGAAAATCTAAACATACAATCACTTATCAGTAATTGTCTGATGATTATCATCACTAACCATACAACATATAGCCTGGACAACTGGAACAAGTTAATGTGCACACTTATTTTTTGACATTAGAACCCATCAACTTCGTATTTGCTCGGGTTTTTACTTTAGAGGTCGGGAGAAAAAATTTTCTGATGGCAAAATCATTCCGCTTCGAGCGCTCGGCGGTGATGGTCGATTTCAAAAAAGGTCTGACATGTGCCGCTCTTTCCCTTGCTCTCTTTCTGCCCTATGCTTTTTAATCTCTGCTCTCTTCTCACAAAAATATATGTATGCTGGCACAATCAGCAAGCAGCTCACAAAAATTGAAATTTCTTCTCGACGCGATCCCATTGGTTCCCTTCTGAGCGAAGGTATACCGATTCTTAACGGCTTTGTCATGCTCATGCGAAATGTTAGCGTTTTCATGATTATTTGTGGAAAGGGTATGAAAGTGTTGACGTGCATAACGAATATTATTTTTCGATGACCATACACACACACACATTTACACTTCCTTGCTATATGTGTAGGCATTTAGGTGCCTGTGTGCACCAGCGCGCTGTTGATCGATCATTAAAGTTTTCAAAAAGTTTAAGAAAAATGTTAAAGGAAATTGACAAACTGAAACTTAGGGGTGTCGCGGTTAAACGACCATTAAAAAACAAGTAAGAAGGCTCTAGTCGAGACGGCTCGACAACGAGATACCCTGAACCCTGCAAAAAAGTGATACTCTTCTTCTTACGCACTTATGAG
This sequence comes from Drosophila koepferae, assembly GCA_030914345.1. Taxonomy (NCBI): domain Eukaryota; kingdom Metazoa; phylum Arthropoda; class Insecta; order Diptera; family Drosophilidae; genus Drosophila; species Drosophila koepferae. Next base: position 3,564 of record JAUESR010000131.1, read on the forward strand.
CGCGTGGTCTGCTAATTGTGCAGTTGCCGCCGTGGCTTGGGGGTGGGTGGTTTGAACTTTGGACGCTTATAATTCTATTTCTAGATGGACTGTTGAGCTATCGAGATTTTTGGAATAGCTTTAGATTTAAAACACAATTTTATTAGTACTATAAGATGAGTTTATTATTGTTTGTTGGTTTCACATAGTTGTTTACTAGACGCGAGCAAGCATATAAAGATATGTCGTGCTGTCCGCTACTATACGTAAGTATATAAGTAGTAGTCAACTAGAACAATCTGAACTAATGTCTGCACTAAGCGAGAGTAATTTATCTACTTAATTCGATGTAAGCGAGCCGGCTGATCAAAGCTGAGCCAGTGCGTGGGAGAACGAATCTCTTTAGAAATTTTCTTATATGCTAATACGTTCTGTGAACTGGCATCCAAACGATTAAAATTGAGCCTCGTCGCCGTCTTCACTGCAGACTTCCACAGCCTCCAAAGTGAGGAGATCGTGAAGGGATGAAATGCAGAAATCCTTCACAGCATTCTGGTGGAATAGACGCTTCAACTTCTGAAGCTGGCGGGCGCCAAGAAAGTTTGTAGCATTGTCAGACCAAATTTGACTTGGTTTCCCTTTAGTGCATATAAGCCTTTAGGGGGCATGCAAAAATGCCGTGGTAGTTAAAACCTTAACTAAGTATGAGAACAAGAGTTGATCAGATGCTGGATCCCATGCGAGCCAAGTGTCTTCATAATGTCGCTGCCATCATTGAACCTGATGAGTGATTCTGTGTCACCATGGGATGGCTTGAACACCACTTTCGCAATTTGAACTGACCACATGCCAATATTCCAGCTGTTTCTTGCATGACACGCCTCGCCTCTTCGACTGAATTTCCTCCAGAGATCAAATCGTCGACATAGAAATTGCGAAGTAATGCCTCGGAACCAACTGGGAAGGTATCCCTTTCATCTATGGCGAGCTGGTGCATGGCACGCACAGACAAGAATGACGCTGGTTTTGTGCCATATGTGACCGCATCAAGCTTAAAGACTTATAATTCATCATCTGGCGAATTCCTCCATAGAATGCACTGCAGATAGCAACGATACATTTTATAAATATCCCCGGTGAGTGCAACAGGATAGGAGCGGAAGCGCACCGATATGTCGATCATTTTCGGCTGAATTACAGGACCTGACATTAGAATGTCGGTCTGCGAATAACCAGTTGATGTAGCTGCTGATCCATCAAAGATGAATCGAAGCTTGGTAGTTGAGCTATCTTTCAAAACGCAATGATAAGGAAGAAAATATCTGCATTGATGAAATGAGCCTGCGAGGAACGCGTGACATGTGACCCAGCTCAGAATACTCATCCAAGAACACTGAATATTTGGACTCAATTTCTTCTCCAAATTAAGTAACCGTCGCAGCGCTTGCTATAGGACTCTCCAAGAAGCTCACAGTTAAGCTTAACAGGCAATCATACTGAATATTGGCCACGGGGCAATCGTTTGTAATGCCTCACAAAGTGCGTTTCGCAATCTGATTCGTCCTTTCTAATATTTACGACACAGTCGCTGCAGCTCTCAGTCTCTCAGAAACGACGAACGAGACTGTCCAATTGGATATCAGTATTCACCGCATCCGAAGGCGTTTTTGAAGCTATTAGTGTGGAATTGTGGCCGCTAGCTTCGCCTCCCGATACAACCCAACCAAGACGAGTCTTCTGCAGCAGTGGAAGCCCAGGCGATAACTTGATTTGACCCACACAGGAGTAAGTCCATAGAAAAGGCTGACTCCGATAAGCAAATCTATTGGCTGTGGTCTATCGAAAGCTGGAACTGCCAAGACTATATTTTGCGGTATGCTCCAATTATATTAGAACTGGGCTGCCTGTCAGTTATATTTGCTGCTACCATGGCCGTTATGCTAGTCGCATACCCCGATGCGTGAGCTTGAAAGGTGAGGCAAATGGTGCTTCCATCGGTGGCAAAATTGGAGTCGCCTAAGCCCCGTACAGACGCAGATAACCTTATGATTCTTGACTCTACAGACCCGATAGCTGCGCGAGCCACATTGTCGCGACTGATGGCCGACCTTCAAACAATTTAAGCATAGCCCAGCCTTTTTGACTTTATTCAGGCGAAGAGTATGCGATAGGTTTGCGAATCTTGAGCATTTATAGATTGTATGCTCAGGATCATTACAAATGTGGACCGGCTGTCGGCCAATTTACAACTAATATTCACCGGCTTACTGAATGAATAGTTAGTTTGAGAAAATTCCATTGATTCCAAAGGGAGGCAGAAAAGCTCAGGACATCGTATAGTTGTCGTTAGAAATTTCCAAAGATCGAACTGTATCCTACGCTGCACCATCGAGACAAGACCGTAGATGCTGAAGCTTTTCCATGTTGTTGATTTCTGGCCGGCTATTGTTGAAATCAGCCCAATTTGCATATCCACCGCTGAACGTAGGCATCTTTAAAGGCGGCAGTGCAGGTGCGGAAGGTATTTTGGGAGCGGAAACGCTGGCCAATGCACAAGGATTCGCCATAGCTATTCCCTACACTTCTTACGCCAACTCGCCGCGACCGGCAGGCGTGGCAGGCGCCCACACTCCCTGTCGTCCAACAGCAGCCACTCTATAGTTTGTGCATGTTTTGTTTGTGTGTTAAGTTGTTGTTGTCTTTGGAAATTTCAAAGTGGACGTCGTTCGCGACTGGGGCCGGTGCTCGAAGCCTTGGCGTCGGTTGTGCGTATCGGAGCACTCCTCATTCGCGCATAGCTCCAGCGGAGTCACTGGCCAATGTGCGAGGATCGGCCGATAAGCTCTTCCGACGCCTCAGAACGAACCACCGGTGTACACCCAGCTGCGTGGCACACGTCCACAGTTTCAATTTCCAAAAGCCAAGAAAGCCCTCTGCATGCATGCCCTTTTTTATTATATACCATATATATACCGCTGCAATGCATCCCCTTGCCCCGCATTCTTATCTGCCCTCCTAAGACAGGGCCAACATATGCCCTTGCAAGCTCTCTCTTGCCTTGCACTGTTGTTGCCTGTTTTATATGCAGTGTAGATGTTATTGTTGGCCGTTTTGTATGCTGCTATATTTTCGTTTTCGCTCGCCTCTCCCGAGCTAACGGATGCTCGCTGGGTTCGCTCGCCTCTCGTCAGCTAGCGGCTAGCGAGCTAGCGGCTGTTCGCTGATCACTCGCTCGCCTCTTGCGAGCTAACGGCTGATCGCTGGGCTCGCTCGCCTCTCGCTAGGTCCTTGACCTTTTTCTCGTGCGTTGCTCTCGCTTGTCCGTAGTCAGCTGTGTGTGTTATTGTTGTGCGCTTGCTCGGAGCATACATTGTTGTTGTTTATGTTTATGCTTTTGAGCGTGCGCGTCCAACTCTTGTCAGCTGTGCGTGTTGTTGTTACGTACGTAACAGTGCGCGCGCGATTTAAAATTTTGTTGTTGCGTGGCAGTTAGCTAACAGTTTTAACTGTTCGCACTTAGCTAACAGTTTTAACTGTTCGCTTCTCATACTCACCCGTCTTGCCTCTCCACGGCTTCAGGTCAGTCACATGCGCGGTCCTGGTCCGCTTTCGGCATCCGAGCTGATGCGGCAGATGACGGGCGACACCAAACTGATCACCGTATATGGTCCTCCATGTCGTGGTGTCAGTTTTGCTACGAATCCGTCCGCAGCATTGGACAGGTGGCGTTTTTCGCCCACACCTTGTCCCCAATAGCCGGCTTCCATTGCACATTTTGAGCGTTACACGCATGCATACATTTGTTCCGAGTAATGATTTTAAAAAGATCTGCATTTTCATGCTATGGTGATAAATAGGCGTATTATAATTACACACAACGAAAATCTAAACATACAATCACTTATCAGTAATTGTCTGATTGATTATCATCACTAACCATACAACATATAGCCTGGACAACTGGAACAAGTTAATGTGCACACTTATTTTTGACATTAGAACCCCATCAACTTCGTATTTGCTCGGGTTTTTACTTTTAGGGTCGGGAGAAAAAATTTTCTGATGGCAAAATCATTCCGCTTCGAGCGCTCGGCGGTGATGGTCGATTTTCAAAAAAGGTCTGACATGTGCCGCTCTTTCCCTTGCTCTCTTTCTCTTTCTGCCCTATGCTTTTTAATCTCTGCTCTCTTCTCACAAAAATATATGTATGCTGGCACAAACAGCAAGCAGCTCACAAAAATTGAAATTTCTTCTCGACGCGATCCCATTGGTTCCCTTCTGAGCGAAGGGTATACCGAATTCTTAAACGGCTTTGTCATGGTCATGCGAAATGTTAGCGTTTTCATGATTATTTGTGGAAAGGGTATGAAAGTGTTGACGTGCATAACGAATATTATTTTTCGATGACCATACACACACACATTTACACTTCCTTGCTATATGTGTAGGCATTTATGTGCCTGTGTGCAACAGCGCGCTGTTGATCGATCATTAAAGTTTTCAAAAGTTTAAGAAAAATGTTAAAGGAAATTGACAAACTGAAACTTAGGGTGTCGCGGTTAAACGACAAATTAAAAAACAAGTAAGAAGGCTCTAGTCGAGACGGCTCGACAACGAGATACCCTGAACCCTGCAAAAAAGTGATACTCTTCTTCTTTACGCACTTATGAGCGCGTGGTCTGCTAATTGCGCAGTTGCCGCCGTGGCTTGGGGGTGGGTGGTTTGAACTTTGGACGCTTATAATTCTATTTCTAGATGGACTGTTGAGCTATCGAGATTTTTGGAATAGCTTTAGATTTAAAACACAATTTTATTAGTACTGTTAAGGCATTTGAAGACATGCCTTTTTGTATTTTTAAAAAACTGTATAGATAATATTGAATTGTAACAAATAAGATTGTAATCAGTGTGCAGAGCAATTGAGATGCGCTCTCTAATGTGCAAGCTGCGCTTGCTGTTAGACAATAAATCAGTACGAATTGAAACACTGGTGCTTAAACACGAATTGTTCTGAAGAGGCCGCAAGTTGCTTTTTATCCTGGACCAATCGACGGACCAGGCAGACCCCTTATCGTAGGACATTTTTGGCGCCCCCGGGTGGACTCTTCAGGATTGGAAGGCTGTTTATGGATTGTATCAATAGTCAGGGAAGTACCAGATAAACATAGTGCATGTAGATCACCGAGTAATGCAAGAGCAAATAAATAAATGCATTACTTGAGACATACAGAATATTATTGTATGTACAAACTTATCTATGCCTATGTGAATAATATTGAATTTATTTAAAACATAAAAAACAAATAAATAAAATAAGGTGCAAATTATAATTGACCTTTGCCCTGTTCAATCTCTGGTAATTCGCATAATTGTCTTTGGCGCCTTTAGCGTGTTGCAATTCTTGCTCATTTTCGTCTTGCATTTCGCTTTGCGCTCTCGTTTTGCGCTCTCGCTTGCACTTATAGTAGTGTTCTAGCTTGGCGCTCATCATTTGCGCTCATCACTTGCGTTCATCGCTCGCGCTCATCACTTGCGCTCATCACTTGCGCTCATCACTTGCGCTCATCGCTTGCGCTCGCTTTACACTCATCATTTGTATGCTCGCTTGCAATATCGTTTGCACACTCGCTTGCACATACAGTAGTGTTCTAGCTTGGCGCTCATCATTTGCGCTCATCACTTGCGCTCATCACTTGCGCTCGTCACTTGCATGCATTAATTGTCGCTCAAAACTTGCACTTTCGCTCTCATCGTATGCGATCGTTTGCACTAATATCTTGCACATATCGGCGCGCTCTCGCTTGTGCATGTGTAAGTGGGAATGCGTTGCACTCAATCGCTTAGTTGTTCGCTTAGCAATTTCGCTCGTTGATACTCACGCTCTCACTTTGCGCAGTAGCAAGTGTGCATGCGTTGCACTCAATTGCTTAACCGTTCGCTTAGCAATTTCGCTCGTTGGTACTCACGCTCTCACTTTGCGCAGTAGCAAGTGTGCATGCATTGTACTCAATCGCTCTACACAGTCAGTAGAGATCACTCAAAGTAATAGTCACTCATCCACTCTGGTTGTTGTCTTCGCTATATCGCTAACAACTGTCTGTTACAGTCACTCAAGTATAGTTAAACACTGCCAGCGTAATATACTGATATTTATTACTATCGCGCGCATTTTTTAACTTCTTTGAGTTGTTCTTCGCTTGTTGTCATACATAAGTGAGATTTTCTTTTGTTTTTATTGAATTTCGTTTCAACTGAGCTTCACTTATAGCATCATGACTGGCAAGCGAGGAAAGAATCGGTCTATGGACGAGTCATCATCAGAGCGTGTCGATGCTCTCTTGACCGTATATAAGAACGTCACAAATGACATAACCCGCATAAACAAATCATTAAGAGATTTCACTACACCAGTAGAGCCATTCGAAATTGAATGTAGACTTGAGATACTGAACCGCTATATAGAAAAGGCCTTTAAAACACAACAAGAGCTGGACGACATTAATGCTGACTTAGTATCTCGGTCCACGTTAGAGAACTTATGTGTGTCAACTAAGGCACTTCTAATGAAGCTAGGTAGTGATAGCCAACCTAAAATTGAGAGTCCCGCCAACTCTACAATGATTGGCTCCACGTCACACTCTAGAAATCTACCGAATATAAAATTGCCAAACTTTAGTGGCGAATATTCGGAATATAAGAATTTCATTAGTCTGTTTGAAAGTTTAGTAGATAACGAGCCAGGGTTATCGAATATAGAGAAGTTCAATCATTTGTTGTCCTGTTTGGAAAAAGAAGCGTTAGGCACTGTCAAGGCTTATCAGGTGACAGATGCTAACTATCCAAAAGCGTTAGCTGCTTTAAAAAATGTATACGACAATCAGTGTCTCATATTTTTTAACAGCATCGCTAAGTTGTTTGACCTCCCACGCATGTCTGAACCCTCAGCATCATCTTTGCGCATGCTAGTGGATTCAGTACGTGCTATATACGAATCATTGTTGTCGTTAGAATCTGACAAACAGATTTCGAATGCCATGATCATCCATTTGGTAATGATGAAAGCAGACGCTGGCACGCGTTCTAGGTGGGAAGAGAATCTTGACTACAATAAACTTCCACTGTGGCAAGACTGTGAAGCTGCCTTAAACAGACGATATCAACACTTAAGTGCTGAAGAATCATCTGGTTCAAGTCGTAAGGCAGTTCAGGACAATAGGAATATGCCAAGTCAGCCACAAGACCCTAAATGCGTGTATTGTAAAAAGAATGATCACTTCGTCCATTCGTGTTCGTCGTTCGCAGCAATTCCATGTCAAAAACGGTTTGCATTTGCAAAGAGCTATCCGCTATGCATAAATTGTTTGCGAACAGGTCATTCAGTGGCTGCTTGTAAATCAGCCCACTGTCGAATGTGCTCTAAGCCGCACCATACTATATTGCATAGATATACCTCTGAGGCGACTCAAGGTAGCTCAGCAGTTGTATCGGCAGTCCCTCGAATCAATCATTCACAGACTTCATCTGTAAATCACGCACGGATAGCCTCAGATCAAGTTCTCCTAGCAACCGCAGTTGTTAAGATAAAATATCAATCTGGATCTTACCACTTAGCAAGGGCCTTGTTAGATTCCGGCTCGCAAGTTAACTTCATGACTGAAGAACTTGCCAAACAGCTAAAGTTGAGAAGACAAAAATTTGGGATTCAGTTGTTGGGCATTGCTAACTGTCAGTCTTTTGTTCGTCACAGCGTTCAAACCGCCATAGCATCTCGAACGGACGATACAGAGATTAGAACAGACTTTGGTGTGTTACGTTCTATATCGTCGTATCAACCAGAGAAGCATACTGAAGAGATCAAGGTACCTGAAAATGTACAATTGGCTGATCCTCAGTTCCACAAGCCACAACGGATAGACTTGCTGCTCGGTGCTGATATATTCTTTGATATATTAAGAGAGGGCAAAATAAAGGGACCTGATAACAGTCCAACGTTGCAATTGACTGCCTTTGGTTGGATTGTGTCTGGTCGCTGCCGAGCAGCTAATGCAGCTAATAATTCGTCGACTTTCATTAGTGTCGTAAAGGACGACATAGATATAGATTCGATAGTTCGTAAATTCTGGGAGTTGGAAGAAAAACCAAATACAGCTGCTTTGAATTTGTATACCCCAGAACAACAACTGTGCGAGAAGTCTTTGTAGAGACTATTTGCCAAACCACCTCAGGTCGGTTCAGAGTGTCATTGCCATTCAAGTCAAGCCCACAAAGTCTTGGTATGTCATATGACACAGCCAGGCGACGTTTTCTGGCTTTGGAAAGGAGAATGAGCAAACAAGATGACATTCGGCCAATGTATATCGACTTCATGAAAGAGTACTTGGCTTTGGGTCATATGAGCCCAACCGATAATCAAATTCCGAGAGAGCCGCATTATTTCATACCTTATCAATGCGTGCTAGGACCGCACAGCGCATCCACTAAACTACGAGTAGTGTTTGATGCTTCGAGCAAGTCTTCATCTCAATTGTCGCTGAATGATCTACTCCGACCATCCAGCCTCAGTTATGGGAGACTTTGCTAAGATTTCGACTTCGTCCTTGGGCTGCTACAGCAGATATCGCTAAAATGTACCGTCAAATTGAACTTGACGAGTCCCATCGCAACTTTCAACTTGTTGTGTGGAGGGAATCGCCCACTGATCCGTTACAAATCTTTCGTTTGAATACAGTAACGTATGGGACAGCGACTGCTCCATTCTTAGCAATTCGATGTTTAAAACATCTAAGCGACTTGCATGCTTCTACGCATCCAGCAGCTGCAAGATCGTTAGCCCAAGATTTTTATGTTGATGACTTGTTAACAGGAGCAGATAGCATTGAAGAATTATGTTTGTTGCATCGAGACTTGATAATAATTCTTCAAGCATTTGGATTTCCTCTTACAAAATGGTCATCCAACAGTAAGCAACTCGCAGCACAACCAGCAAGAAATGATATTATCATTGGTCATCAAGAGGACACAAAAACCTTAGGATTAATTTGGAATCCTATGGATGACATTTTTAGATACTCCATGAACTGCTTAACAGAGGTACAACCAACTAAACGGTCCGTTCTGTCGTTTGTGGCACGATTATACGACCCCTTAGGTTTGTTAAGTCCGATCGTAACTCGTGCGAAGGTCCTTCTACAAGAAATGTGGTTGCACAAGCTTGGGTGGGATGACCAATTACCTGTCCAAATGAGACAAGAATTTGAGGCAATAACTACCTGCTTCTCAAATTTAGACTCATTGTATATACCTCGTTACGTTGGCACACTCAAGTCGAAAGGATGCCAGATCCATGGATTTGCCGACGCCTCAACGAGAGCTTACGGTTGTTGTTTATACGTAAGAATGCAAACAGATGAGGGTATCACTACCAGGCTGTTGATCGCCAAATCAAAGGTAGCGCCTTTAAAAACAAAATCTGTTCCGCGGCTAGAGTTGTGTGCTGCAGAATTGTTAGCTACATTGTGGGATGCAGTAAAGAAACTACTTGATTGTCCTATTAATACAGTCACATTTTGGTCAGACTCGGAGGTTGTGCTTCATTGGCTGCGAATGCATTCATCTAGCTTGAATACGTTCGTTGCTAATCGCGTGGCAACCATCCAAGAATTGACCACTAATGTATCTTGGCGTCATGTACCGACGAAGGACAACCCAGCAGACATTGTGTCTCGGGGATGTTCCGTTGAGGAGCTTAAAACATCTTTGTGGTTTTGCGGACCAGGATTTTTAAAGCTTTCTGATACATTGTGGCCACCCAATTCACAACTCTCGTTATCGAAAGAATTAGAGCTGTTAGAGAAGCGTAGACCTGCAATCACTCTGATCGCGGTCGATGTGGTACCAAATTCCATCGTACAGCTTATCGAAGCAACTTCTTCATATTCTAAGTTAATTCGCATAGTTGCATATATGTTCCGTTTTATCAATGGAAAACGAGAAGGTCATACTTCACTGATACCTACAGCTTCTGAGCTAAGTTTTGCTTTTCTTGCAGTCATATCCGTTATTCAACACATTGAATTCGTCGATGAAATAAAAAAGCTAAAGAAATCAATCGTTTTGCAACCGGCATTGCAAAAACTGACACCGTTTTTGCATCCACATCAGCATGGCAGGCGTGTGTTGAGGTTGCTACGAGTAGGAGGTCGTTTATTGAAGGCCCCACTATCACATAATGCCAAGTTCCCCCTATTACTTCCAAAAAAATGTAGGTTCGTAACGCTTTATTTGGAGCACTTGCATCGCTCTCATTGCCACGCCAATTCACTGGTATTAATGGGTCTGCTTCGTCAGCAGATCTGGCTGGTCAATGCTCGAGAAGCTTGCAGTGCAGTAGTTCGAAAGTGCGTACATTGCTTTCGCTATAAGCCTAAACTTCTATCCCAAATAATGGGTAATCTTCCTGCTGACCGCTTACATGGAAATAGACCATTTGAGATCAGCGGAGTGGACTTTTGTGGTCCAATACTGGTTTCATTAGGAATTCGTGGCAAATCGCCAGTTAAAATGTATATTGCCGTATTTGTTTGTTTTACCTCGAAGGCTGTGCATCTCGAATTAGTAACCGATTTAACAACCAATTCATTTTTGATGTGTTTATCCAGGTTCATTGGTCGACGTGGCCTTGTACGGAAGCTGTACTGCGACAATGCCACCAATTTCGTGGGTGCTGCACGCACTCTGGGGCTCATAGGCACGTTCCATGCCAACACAGCGGACATGGAAACGTTTGCTGCGGATCGGGGAATGGAATTTGTTTTCATTCCTCCTCGAGCGCCGCATTTCGGCGGTCTCTGGGAAGCGGCAGTGAAGTCTGCCAAGGGACTGCTACTCAAGGCAATGGGCAGCGCAGTCTTACGGCAGGACGAGTTGGCCACCGTGCTGGTCGAGGTCGAGGCCGTGCTCAATTCGCGGCCAATGGTCGCTCCCAGCAACAACCCCAACGACGGCGAAGTGCTCACGCCAGCGCACTTCCTAATAGGAACAACGCTCGCGCCGCTGCCACTCGCGTCAACAGAGCCAGTCGACGACGTCAAGCTGACGTGCTTAAAAAGATGGCAGCTGATATCAAACATCAAGCTTCGATTTTGGACAGACTGGTCAAGGGACTACCTGCTGAGCCTCCAGCAAAAGTCGAAGTGGACCAAGGAGAGGCAAAACGTGGAGAGAGGACAACGCTCCTCCTCAACAATGGATGCTAGGCGTGGTGACCGAAGCCATAGCCGGCGGAGATGGTAGGGTGCGAGTGGTTATTATAAAGACCAAATCCGGCACCTACAAGAGGGCAATCCACCGCATTGCCCCGCTTCCACTTAATTAATAAGTTAACTTGAAAATTGAATTGTATTGAAGCCCTACGGCCTTTCAACGCGGCCGATGTTAAGGCATTTGAAGACATGCCTTTTTGTATTTTTAAAAACTGTATAGATAATATTGAATTGTAACAAATAAGATTGTAATCAGTGTGCAGAGCAATTGAGATTGCTGTAAGAGCGAGCATAGGAGTTTCGCTCTCCCTCTGCTCGCACTTAGATGCGCTCTCTAATGTGCAAGCTGCGCTTGCTGTTAGACAATAAATCAGTACGAATTGAAACACTGGTGCTTAAACACGAATTATTCTGAAGAGGCCGCAAGTTGCATTTTATCCTGGACCAATCGACGGACCAGGCAGACCCCTTATCGTAGGACAGATGTGTTTCCTGATATATGATGAAAATGGAGCCCGTTTAATTCTAAGTGATTTTCCTTCATATGCTGTATTGCTTTTTGTAAATGTTCTATTTCTTTTGTGTGATTAATTTTTGCTAGTTCTAATGGGCTCCACACTATTTTAGGGATATCAATCATTTTTCCTACGTATGAGGTTGTAACTTCTTCGTGCCTTTCTGAATGTAAGTTATTATTATGAGACACTATGGTTTTATCTCCTGATCGAGCGGTGCAATCTGATTTCATAGTTAATACACCCTGTTCTGGTAACTCTGAGTTCTTGTTGTGCTCCCTTACATCGTACGCTTATCCTCTCATTTATGGGGACCTTAAATATCCACTTGTTTTTACCTTCTAGTTCAACCCAATATGTTATTGAATGGACTACCGTTTTATAAACACAGTTAGATGGTCTGTTTGGTTTAAAAGGTGAAATTTCGCAACTGTTATCATTGGCATTATCCCAAGGCCAGTTACCTTCACAGATGCGTTTGTTTTGTTGCCATTTTTTGCATTTGTTGAGTGTAGCTTCAGTCATTAGGTGATACGAATCTATTTCGAAATTGTACACTAAGTATTCTGTTCTTTGTTGTACTATTATCATTTGGCCGTCATTGAGGACTGGTATCGGAACAACTTTGTATAGGTGGGATGGATATCTGCTAAAAAGCGGGATTTTCGCACTGACTATTATCTTGTTATCTATAAAGGTTGCCTTTGTTGTTAGTAGCTGATAGATATCTTTTAATTCTGTACCAGTCCTTTTCCCTGGTAGGACTAAATTCTCGGACAAGCTTTCTTTTATTTTGGTTATCTCTTCCCCAAATTGGTTAGGTTTCAAAATAGCTGGACTTAATCTACTGTGATTAATATCAATTAGCATATTTATTATCCCTGTTTGAATCTTGTCACATTCTTCGATCAAGGAATTCAGTTGATTAGTTATCATGAAGAAATTAATTGATTGTTTGTACACATAATACGATTCTTTTAGTATTTCTGTCATGTTGACTATACGTATATTCATGTCTTTAAAGTGGGTATTAATTTCCTCAACGGATCTTTTAAGTATATTTGCTGTGGAATCTATTATTGATGTATTGCTTGAAATGAAAAGGAAAATTAAATAAATAAACCATTCTTTTAAATTAATCTTTTCTATCGATTAATTGTATAAAAATATATAAAGTAATTTTTTAAGTATAAATGTATATATAATTTATTATGTTTTTTTATACCCTGAGCCCATTGAAAATGGGAAATCAGGGTATAATGGTTTTGTTAAATGCATGTAACAGGCAGAAGGAGGCGTGGCAGACCCCATAAAGTATATATATTCTTGATCAGGGTGACGAGAAAAGTTGATATAGCCATGTCCGTCTGTCTGTCCGTCCGTCCGTCCGTCCGTCCATCTGTCCATCTGTCCGTCTGTATGAACGTCGAGATTTCGGGAACGACAAAAGCTAGAGAGCTGAAATTTCACATGAACACTCGTATGTTAGTTACGCAGTATGCGTTTACTTCCGATAACTCATCCCATTTCCAAATTATCGAGAAATGCGCAATTTGGCCGACAATTCAATATCGAGCGAGGGAATTACAACATTATGGATGCAGCGCCTTCCGAGCAGCATACGAACAATGCTCTGTGCATACAAAGTTCAAAACAAGGAAAGCTTGGATGAAATTGCAAATCGTATATTTGACAATTTACCAACAGCAAACTATTGTGAAGCAATCCAAAACTCCAAGACGAACAGCATCGATAGTCGCCTGAGTGCCATGGAGATGTCCATACAAACAATTGTTCAGCAGTTGAATCAAGCGTCTTTAAAGCCGACAAACAACAATTCTGTACGGGAGCAGAATATAACTACAACCGACCAACATCGTCAACTCCGATTCTTTAGCAAAAAGTGTGCAAATGCCATATTCATTTCGGCCGATCAGCAAAGAGATGTGTACAGCCGTGCGAGTTCGGATGCACAAACAATCAACCGGAAAACTAAATCAGCTGTCGCCACTTTGTGCAGCTGACGGCAGACCATCCAGCGTTCCATACGCCGGAAAAAGACTGCACATTTTCGAATCCAAGCATAAGCTTTAATGTGCAACCGACAAACTCCTTGGTTAGAAATCTTGCCAACTGTACTTTTAGGACTTCGAACTTGTTTCAAAGAAGACATAAATTCGTCCGCTGCCGAAATGCTATACGGTACAGATATACGCCTCCCTGGAGAATTTTTTGCCCATAATGAACCAGATGATCCAACACAATTCATAACCAAATTCCGTGATTACATTCGACAAGTCCGCCCTTCACTTGTTATACTTCATATTAAAAAAAACAGCCTTCATACACAAAAAATCTATATTCATGCAGCCATGTACCACTCCCAACATATCGGTAGAGAGACTCAAACCAGCATTCTGCGTCATAGATCCCGACATAGATCTTCAAACATACCAGACAGATCGATGTGTTAAATCTCGTCAATAAACTCAACACATCACTGAGGAGGGGAGATGCATTTGTTCTGAGTAATGATTTTCTAAAGATCTGTATTTTCAAGCTAACATACATACCACCACATAGTTTAACATACTTTTACGATAGTTGTAATCGATAGTGATAATCGTTGTTACTTACTTCTCTAAGAGAATGAGAATAGAATTGACGCTTTTCTAGAATTATAATAAATACGCAATAAGATTAATTCTGCACCGCATTTATTATTTAAAAGTGAATGTAGTACAGCTACAAACTTATTTATTATGGGTATTACAGCTTTGAGTGGCATTGATATATTTCTTTTACAATTATGAAGTGTCTGTGTTAATTAAGGTGATGCCTGTTAATCGAGGAACGTCTATTTGTAGCGCCATCTACTATTATTTTTTTGGCAATGCATACACACATATGTATTATACATGTACATATGTACATTTTGAGCGTTACACGCATACATTCTTATCTATACTTTCTGATTTATCCATATGTTAAAGTATCACCACTATTGAAATGCATTTGTTCCGAGTAATGATTTTAAAAAGATCTGCATTTTCATGCTATGGTGATAAATAGGCGTATTATAATTACACACAACGAAAATCTAAACATACAATCACTTATCAGTAATTGTCTGATTGATTATCATCACTAACCATACAACATATAGCCTGGACAACTGGAACAAGTTAATGTGCACACTTATTTTTTGACATTAGAACCCCATCAACTTCGTATTTGCTCGGGTTTTTACTTTTAGGGTCGGGAGAAAAAATTTTCTGATGGCAAAATCATTCCGCTTCGAGCGCTCGGCGGTGATGGTCGATTTTCAAAAAAGGTCTGACATGTGCCGCTCTTTCCCTTGCTCTCTTCTCTTTCTGCCCTATGCTTTTTAATCTCTGCTCTCTTCTCACAAAAATATATGTATGCTGGCACAAATCAGCAAGCAGCTCACAAAAATTGAAATTTCTTCTCGACGCGATCCCATTGGTTCCCTTCTGAGCGAAGGGTATACCGAATTCTTAAACGGCTTTGTCATGCTCATGCGAAATGTTAGCGTTTTCATGATTATTTGTGGAAAGGGTATGAAAGTGTTGACGTGCATAACGAATATTATTTTTCGATGACCATACACACACACATTTACACTTCCTTGCTATATGTGTAGGCATTTATGTGCCTGTGTGCAACAGCGCGCTGTTGATCGATCATTAAAGTTTTCAAAAGTTTAAGAAAAATGTTAAAGGAAATTGACAAACTGAAACTTAGGGTGTCGCGGTTAAACGACCAATTAAAAAACAAGTAAGAAGGCTCTAGTCGAGACGGCTCGACAACGAGATACCCTGAACCCTGCAAAAAAGTGATACTCTTCTTCTTTACGCACTTATGAGCGCGTGGTCTGCTAATTGCGCAGTTGCCGCCGTGGCTTGGGGGTGGGTGGTTTGAACTTTGGACGCTTATAATTCTATTTCTAGATGGACTGTTGAGCTATCGAGATTTTTGGAATAGCTTTAGATTTAAAACACAATTTTATTAGTACTATAAGATGAGTTTATTATTGTTTGTTGGTTTCACATAGTTGTTTACTAGACGCGAGCAAGCGACTTTATATGTCGTGCTGTCCGCTACTATACGTAAGTATATAAGTAGTAGTCAACTAGAACAATCTGAACTAATGTCTGCACTAAGCGAGAGTAATTTATCTACTTAATTCGATGTAAGCGAGCCGGCTGATCAAAGCTGAGCCAGTGCGTGGGAGAACGAATCTCTTTAGAAATTTTCTTATATGCTAATACGTTCTGTGAACTGGCATCCAAACGATTAAAATTGAGCCTCGTCGCCGTCTTCACTGCAGACTTCCACAAGCCTCCAAAGTGAGGAGATCGTGAAGGGATGAAATGCAGAAATCCTTCACAGCATTCTGGTGGAATAGACGCTTCAACTTCTGAAGCTGGTTGCGGGCGCCAAGAAAGTTTGTAGCATTGTCAGACCAAATTTGACTTGGTTTCCCTTTAGTGCATATAAGCCTTTAGGGGGCATGCAAAAATGCCGTGGTAGTTAAAACCTTAACTAAGTATGAGAACAAGAGTTGATCAGATGCTGGATCCCATGCGAGGCCAAGTGTCTTCATAATGTCGCTGCCATCATTGAACCTGATGAGTGATTCTGTGTCACCATGGGATGGCTTGAACACCACTTTCGCAATTTGAACTGGCCACATGCCAATATTCCAGCTGTTTCTAGCATGACACGCCTCGCCTCTTCGACTGAATTTCCTCCAGAGATCAAATCGTCGACATAGAAATTGCGAAGTAATGCCTCGGAACCGACTGGGAAGGTATCCCTTTCATCTATGGCGAGCTGGTGCATGGCACGCACAGACAAGAATGACGCTGGTTTTGTGCCATATGTGACCGCATCAAGCTTAAAGACTTATAATTCATCATCTGGCGAATTCCTCCATAGAATGCACTGCAGATAGCAACGATACATTTTATAAATATCCCCGGTGAGTGCAACAGGATAGGAGCGGAAGCGCACCGATATGTCGATCATTTTCGGCTGAATTACAGGACCTGACATTAGAATGTCGGTCTGCGAATAACCAGTTGATGTAAGCTGCTGATCCATCAAAGATGAATCGAAGCTTGGTAGTTGAGCTATCTTTCAAAACGCAATGATAAGGAAGAAAATATCTGCATTGATGAAATGAGCTGCGAGGAACGCGTGACATGTGACCCAGCTCAGAATACTCATCCAAGAACACTGAATATTTGGACTCAATTTCTTCTCCAAATTAAGTAACCGTCGCAGCGCTTGCTATAGGACTCTCCAAGAAGCTCACAGTTAAGCTTAACAGGCAATCATACTGAATATTGGCCACGGGGCAATCGTTTGTAATGCCTCACAAAGTGCGTTTCGCAATCTGATTCGTCCTTTCTAATATTTACGACACAGTCGCTGCAGCTCTCAGTCTCTCAGAAACGACGAACGAGACTGTCCAATTGGATATCAGTATTCACCGCATCCGAAGGCGTTTTTGAAGCTATTAGTGTGGAATTGTGGCCGCTAGCTTCGCCTCCCGATACAACCCAACCAAGACGAGTCTTCTGCAGCAGTGGAAGCCCAGGCGATAACTTGATTTGACCCACACAGAGTAAGTCATAGAAAAGGCTGACTCCGATAAGCAAATCTATTCGCTGTGGTCTATCGAAAGCTGGAACTGCCAAGACTATATTTTGCGGTATGCTCCAATTATATTAGAACTGGGCTGCCTGCCAGTTATATTTGCTGCTACCATGGCCGTTATGCTAGTCGCATACCCCGATGCGTGAGCTTGAAAGGTGAGGCAAATGGTGCTTCCATCGGTGGCAAAATTGGAGTCGCCTAAGCCCCGTACAGACGCAGATGACCTTATGATTCTTGACTCTACAGACCCGATAGCTGCGCGAGCCACATTGTCGCGACTGATGGCCGACCTTCAAACAATTTAAGCATAGCCCAGCCTTTTTGACTTTATTCAGGCGAAGAGTATGCGATAGGTTTGCGAATCTTGAGCATTTATAGATTGTATGCTCAGGATCATTACAAATGTGGACCGGCTGTCGGCCAATTTACAACTAATATTCACCGGCTTACTGAATGAATAGTTAGTTTGAGAAAATTCCATTGATTCCAAAGGGAGGCAGAAAAGCTCAAGGACATCGTATAGTTGTCGTTAGAAATTTCCAAAGATCGAACTGTATCCTACGCTGCACCATCGAGACAAGACCGTAGATGCTGAAGCTTTTCCATGTTGTTGATTTCTGGCCGGCTATTGTTGAAATCAGCCCAATTTGCATATCCACCGCTTGAACGTAGGCATCTTTAAAGGCGGCAGTGCAGGTGCGGAAGGTATTTTGGGAGCGGAAACGCTGGCCAATGCACAAGGATTCGCCATAGCCATTCCCTACACTTCTTACGCCAACTCGCCGCGACCGGCAGGCGTGGCAGGCGCCCACACTCCCTGTCGTCCAACAGCAGCCACTCTATAGTTTGTGCATGTTTTGTTTGTGTGTTAAGTTGTTGTTGTCTTTGGAAATTTCAAAGTGGACGTCGTTCGCGACTGGGGCCGGTGCTCGAAGCCTTGGCGTCGGTTGTGCGTATCGGAGCACTCCTCATTCGCGCATAGCTCCAGCGGAGTCACTGGCCAATGTGCGAGGATCGGCCGATAAGCTCTTCCGACGCCTCAGAGCGAACCACCGGTGTACACCCAGCTGCGTGGCACACGTCCACAGTTTCAATTTCCAAAAGCCAAGAAAGCCCTCTGCATGCATGCCCTTTTTTATTATTACCGACGTACGTATCATATACCGCTGCAATGCATCCCCTTGCCCCGCATTCCTTATCTGCCCTCCTAAGACAGGGCCAACATATGCCCTTGCAAGCTCTCTCTTGCCTTGCACTGTTGTTGCCTGTTTTATATGCAGTGTAGATGTTATTGTTGGCCGTTTTGTATGCTGCTATATTTTCGTTTTCGCTCGCCTCTCCCGAGCTAACGGATGCTCGCTGGGTTCGCTCGCCTCTCGTCAGCTAGCGGCTGTTCGCTGATCACTCGCTCGCCTCTTGCGAGCTAACGGCTGATCGCTGGGCTCGCTCGCCTCTCGCGAGGTCCTTGACCTTTTTCTCGTGCGTTGCTCTCGCTTGTCCGTAGTCAGCTGTGTGTGTTATTGTTGTGCGCTTGCTCGGAGCATACATTGTTGTTGTTTATGTTTATGCTTTTGAGCGTGCGCGTCCAACTCTTGTCAGCTGTGCGTGTTGTTGTTACGTACGTAACAGTGCGCGCGCGATTTAAAATTTTGTTGTTGCGTGGCAGTTAGCTAACAGTTTTAACTGTTCGCACTTAGCTAACAGTTTTAACTGTTCGCTTCTCATACTCACCCGTCTTGCCTCTCCACGGCTTCAGGTCAGGCACATGCGCGGTCCTGGTCCGCTTTTCGGCATCCGAGCTGATGCGGCAGATGACGGGCGACACCAAACTGATCACCGTATATGGTCCTCCATGTCGTGGTGTCAGTTTTGCTACGAATCCGTCCGCAGCATTGGACAGGTGGCGTTTTTCGCCCACACCTTGTCCCCAATAGCCGGCTTCCATTGCCGCCGCCGTAGGTTGTAATGCCGCGCCTGATCTTGGGTTGCTCTTTCCAACTTTTGGCGCACTATTTGCAAGACCTCCTCGGGCTTGTGGGCAGCTGCTTGCCGCCGACTGGACTTGTTGCGCTGGCACAGCTCGCAACGCTGCACATAGTTGCGCACTTCCCGGTACATCCCTGGCCAGTAGTACTTTGCTGCCACCCGAGCAATTGTTTTTCTGCTCCCAAGGTGGACAGCGGTGGCTGTGTCGTGGCTCACCTCTAGCACTTGTTTGCGCCGTTCTGTCGGCACACACAGCCTCCACGCAGCTACATATTCTTGACCGGCTGTGGATTTTTTGGCTCAAGTCTCAGCGCCAAGCAAGCCAAGAAATACCAGCCCAGCACCAGATCGTCGATCTCTCCTGGCAGAATTAGCAATGTAATCTTCACTTGTAGATTCCCCAGGCTGACCTTCGTCTCCAGCTGCGAGTCCACTTCACTGCAACTGCCGTTCGCTAGACGTATGCGTCGCCTTGTGGCACGCACCACTCCCACTCCTTGGAGCCTTTCAGCGATCTTTTCGCTAATAAAGCTGCTGGAAGCTCCTGTGTCGATCGTGGCTTTCTGCTGCCTGGCCCCAATGACCACGATCGCCGTCAGTTGGTGGCCTTCGTCATGTAGGCTGCCTACTAACGCCTGGGGGGCTCCTTGACGCTGCTTCCGCTTGCCCCTGGATGGCGGGTGTCGCTGGTCGTTTCCCGACTGACAACAGGTAATCGTACGCACGCCTATGCGTCCACACTGCCAGCAGAACTCCAGTGCCTGGTTACGGCACTCCAGAGCCCGGTGCCCTTCCTGGCCACACATCCGGCAAGCCCTGGCAGGATTGGGGATGTGTGTCTTTTGTCCTGCGACACCAGTCCTTGGCGCAGGACGAGGACTCACTCCGGGGCTCCTCTACGCAGTTACTCCTCTTCGTGGCCATCCTCATCCGCCATGACCATCAAACGCGTCTGTATTGGCCGCTGCAGCCGACGCAACCTCTAGCGGTCTCGCTCCAGCTCCTCAAAGTCGTCGCCCAGCTTCATCAGCTCCATGAGGCTCTGGAACTGATACGGGCGGGCATAGGCGCGCAGATCAGGGAGGCTGTTGTTGTATATCAACTTCATCTCATGATCTGGCCCATACCGCAGCGGCCGCATGAGCGTCTGCATCTCCACCATGTAAATTTTAAACGGCTCGTCCACCATCTGTTTTCGATGTTTGACCTCATCCTTGAGATCCTCCAGGTAGTACCTCGGCAGGAAGAACTCCTGGAATCTTCTCACGAAGGTTGCCCACGTCTTCCAGTGCCTATTGTTGGCCACTTCCAATCCACTTGCTCCAGGAACTCCAAAGGCTTTGAGGTGCCATCAAAGCGGAAGTTCCACTCCCTCACCTGTTTGGCCACCTTTGGGTATTCCTGCTCTGAACCGCTTGGCCCTCGCGTCCTTATCTCAGGCTGCGGTGTAGACGTGGAGGTTCCTTGCTCTGTCTGCTGAATTTAACAGCGAACACATCAATTGTGCGAAATTTAAAACCCAAAAATAAAACATGAAACTACAATCATTAAACGAATAAAAATGTAATTGTTTTATTTACACAAATTATTAACAAGTAAGAAACCTGTAGTCGAGACTGCTCGACTACGAAATCCCCTGAGCCCTTCTTCTTACGAATCATATTCCAAGAATGCTTCGTTTCGATTCTCCACGCGTTAGAAACTATATATGCAAAAACTCGAGCACACACACGCGCTGATCTATGCTTGTGCGCCTGTATGTGTGTAAGCATTACAAGCGTCTTGCTGTTTCGCTGCTTTGCTGCTGCGCCACATGGGTTTTGCTGCAAAAACTTTGATGATTAATAATTATGTTTCCAGACGGACAATCGTATTGATCTCTTCAGATTATGATTATGATATTCAGATCTATATGCTAAACCAAACTGCATGTCTCTAGTATTTGAAATGCATTTTTTACACATTTGGGAATGTGGGGGGAATGGAGGACCGGAATCCAAAATCTGACAAAAACAAAATTCTAATAAATTAGTATCTATATATATGCAAAAGACTTGGAGACTCTAACTCTAAAGATGAATTAGCTAGAATTTTATAACTGGTCCCCGATAAATTCATTTATCGATAACTTTGCAAATATACAAGTTATCGAATTTCTGAAGCAAACTTGTACTGCGCGTGCAATATACGGATCTAATACAAAAAGAATGAACTCTCTAGCTTTTGTATCTTCGGAAATCGACTCGTTCATACATACGGACGGACGGACGGACGGACGGACGGACGGACGGACGGACGGACGGACGGACAGATGGACATGGCTATATCAACTTTTCGCGTCACCCTGATCAAGAATATATATAGTTTATGGGGTCTGCCACGCCTCCTTCTGCCTGTTACATACTTTTAACAAAACCATTGTACCCTGATTTCCCATTTTCAATGGCCTCAGGGTATAAAATCATCAATAACAAGAACAACAGTTTTCTCCCCGGGCACGTCCTGCGACACAGCAACATCAATCATCAACAAAAACAACTGGGAAAGCAACAGCTTTAGTAGCATGCGTGACATGGCCAGGAAATAAACAGAAAAAGAAGAAAAAAACAAGTAAGAAAGCTATAACAACCAAAATGTATTAAGCTAAGTATAAAGACAATTATTTTTCAAAAACGGGATAACACATATCTTAATACATGGCGACCGTGACGAACATGTGAAAGTGAAAAAAGTAAAAGAAAACAAGTAAGAAGGCTCTAGTCGAGACGGCTCGACTACGAGATCCCCTGAACCCTGCAAAAAGTGATACTCTTCTTCTTTACGCACTTATGAGCGCGTGGTCTGCTAACCGCGCAGTTGCTGTCGTGGCTTGGGGCGGGCTGGGCTGAACTTTGGACGCTTATAACTCCATTTCTAGATGGACTATCTTTATGAAATTTTCAAAGTAGATTAAGAGTATCTAAATCCATCTATGTGCCAAATTGCAAGTCTCTAGAATTTGAAATGCGTTTTTTTTCAATTGTGGCGAAGGGGGCATGGCATCTAAAATCTAATTACATAATCTGCGTATCCATAATATCTATCTAAGTACACAAATTTGAAGTCTCTAGCTAAAACGATGTAGAGTGTAGAAGTTATGCCCAAAAAACCTAAAAAATGTAAACGAATTTTTTTTTATCGAGCTAACATACGAGTGTTCATGTGAAATTTCAGCTCTCTAGCTTTTGTAGTTTCTGAAATCTCGACGTTCATACGGACGGACGGACAGACGGACAGGGCTAGATCAACTTTTCTCGTCGCCCTGATCAAGAATATATATACTTTATATGGGGTCTGCCACGCCTCCTTCTGCCTGTTACATACTTTTAACAAAACCAATATACCCTGATTTCCCATTTTCAATGGGTTCAGGGTATAAAAATCATCAATAACAAGAACAACAGTTTTCTCCCCGGGCACGTCCTGCGACACAACATAAGTAGCAGCAACATCAATCATCAACAAAAACAACTGGAAAGCAACAGCTTTAGCAGCATGCGTGACATGGCCAGGAAATAAACAGAAAAGAAGAAAAAAACAAGTAAGAAAGCTGTAGTCGAAATCCCCTGAGCCCTTCTTCGAACGAATAATATTCCAAGAATTATTCGATTCGTTTCTGCACGGATAGACGCTGATCTACGCCTGTAGGCATGTATGTGTGTATGCATGTGTGTAAGCATTGCAAGCGTCTTGCTGTCTCGCTGCTTGGCTGCTGCGTCGCATGGGTTTTGATGAGAAAATTTGATGATTAATAATTCTGTTTCTAGATGGACAATCGTATTGATATCTTCAGATTATGATTATGATATTCATATCTATATGCTAAACCAAACTGCATGTCTCTAGTATTTGAAATGCATTTTTTACACATTTGGTGGCGTTGGGGACCGGAATCCCAAATCTGACAAAAACCGAAATTGTATTAAATTAGTATCTATATATGCAGAAGACTTGGAAACTCTAACTCTAAAGATGAGCTAGTTAGAATTTTATAACAGGTTCCCGATAAGTTCGTTTATCGATAACTTTGCAAATATACAAGTTATCGAATTTCTGAAACAAACTCGTACTGTGCGTGCAATATACGAACCTAACACAAAAAGAATGAACTCTCTAGCTTTTGTATCTTCGGAAATCGACGCGTTCATACATACGGACGGACAGACGGACAGGGCTAGATCAACTTTTCTCGTCACCCTGATCAAGAATATATATACTTTATGGGGTCTGCCACGCCTCCTTCTGCCTGTTACATACATTTAACAAAACCATTATACCCTGATTTCCCATTTTCAATGGGCTCAGGGTATAAAAACATGGAAAATATTGAGTGAGTTGAGCGTTGACTAATGGCAAGAGGAGAGTGAAAAACAAAATCAAACAAGTAAGAACGTTGCAGTTAGGCGCCACTAACTGCGATATACTTTGTTCCCATAGGTGCATCTTATTTATTTAATAAACATTTAATTAACGAAATATTTCGGCAATTAGAAAACGTACATGGCAAGCAACAAACGTTTTTCCTACACATACATACAGATTTACACATGTACACACTATACGAGTATACACAATTTTACAAAAGTTTGCATGCCAGAATATTCTAAGAATTGTGACTGAATTGGGAATTTTTCGATCGTTACTTTAGTTTTGTCAAAAGGCGCTCTAGCAATGCATTACAATGTCTTATTTGGTTTTAGTTAATGAAGTGCAGTTCAGGGCAGTGGCGCTGGTGGTAAGCACTATGCAAGCTATACTTAGGTGCGTGGGTTCGAATCCCGCAGAAAACTTTTTTTCAAAAATTATTTATTTTTTATTTTTTTATATTTGTATATTTATTATAAAATGCTTGCTGCCAATTGATGATAATTTATAAACATACGCATATGAATTTTGCATTTAAGCAAAAACTAAAACAATTTTTCCGATTTGCCACGCTGTGTGGCAAGCAGTTTTTCTATGCATGCATATATGTACATATGTATGTGTACACAGATGTTTGTAAGGTAACACATCCAAAGTGTATACATATTGCAAGAATTGCGATTGTATTGTTTTGTTTCGTCACAAGCTGCTGATACAGCTGGTCAGCTGATCAGCTGTGAATTGATTTAGGTTTAGCTAACGATTACATGTTGTTTTCAAAGACCTAGGTTCGAATCCCGCTGGAAACTTTTTATTATTAATCAAAAACTTATCAATTTTATTTTTTAAATTTATTAATATTATTATATTTATGTTAAAATGCTTTTTTGCCATCTTAGCAATTGCTAGCTAAGCTATTATATGCATGAAGTATGCAGTTGGCCACAACAAACTTCTTTGCCGATTTGCCACGCGCCCCCAGTGGGCGTAGACGCATAATTTTTGCCAGTTCTTAGAAAAGGCCGAGGCTCACATGACTGCAAATTTGGTTGCTTACATTCCAAAAATGCGAAAATTACGAGGGTATTTTTCGATATGCCACGCCCCCAAAGAGGCTGAAAAATTATTTTTGGGGCATCGATAGAGGAGAACATTAGTAACTCAACCATCCAATTTTCAAGCTTCTAGCTCTAAAACTGTAGGAGATATAAACTTTTGCGGTTTGCCACGCCTCCTGTGGGCGTAGATATATCTACCATAGCTTATTAGTCTTGGGTTGTCAACCCGAGTATACATGCAAAATTTCAAGTCTCTAGTGTCAATAGTGTTCAAAATATAGCACAATTTGAAAAATCACTATATATTCAGGTCCGATTTGCCACGCCCCAATGGGCGTAAACATATAACTTTTTGATCGATCTTCTTAGAATCATAACATTAACTCACATGCAAATTTCAGCGTTCTAGCTTTAACGGTGTAGAAGATACGTATTTCCCGATTTGCCACGCCCCCAATGGGCGTAGATATATCCGCCATAGCTTTTTGAACTTGGGTTGTCACCCCGAGTATACATTTCAAATTGCAACTCTCTAGCTCATCATCTAGTATGATAACTTAACTATGGGCGGAAGAGTTTTCCGATTTGCCACGCCCCTAGTGGGCGGATCGGGAAAATTTTTACACTTTATAATTCGGGAGCATATATGAGTATATGTTTAAAATTTCAAGTCTCTAGCTCTAATAGCGCCGAAAAATATTGCGTTCATACGGACAGACGGACAGACGGACGGACAGCAAGACGGACATTGCACAAAACCAATATACTTTTTTCCCTTTGGGAACAAAGTATAAAAAAGAATAGCGCACATAAAGTGGCTGCTATACAGTAACCATACTGCACCCCCTGGGCAACAGGCCAAACGTTACAAGAAGATGTTGGCAAATAATTTAATACAAAGTAAGTTTTTTGTTAAAATCAATTTTCGTGTTCATGACATTTAATTCTAGGCCAAAAAAAAAAATTAAATTTATTCGTAAATATACAAATATAAATACAACAAGTAAGAAAACTCTAGTCGAGAGAGATCGACTAGATAATACCCTGAACCCAATGTTTATAAAATAAAATAATAATAATCTGTACTGTGATGGCAATCGCAAGTAACAGAAATTTCAGTGTTGGATAGTGTCTAAAATCTGTTAAACATGTTCCTTTAGTTATTGCACCCACATAAATGAATGATAATCAATCAGACAATTACTGATAAGTGATTGTATGTTTAGATTTTCGCTGTGTGTAATTATTATACGCCTATTTATCACCATAGCTTGAGAATACAGATATTTTAAAATCATTACTCAACAGTGATGATACTTTAACTTATGGATAAATCAGAAAGTATAGATAAGAATGTATGCATGTTACGTTCAAAATGTACATATGTACATGTATATATGCATATGTGTGTATGCATTGCCAAAAAATAATAATAGATGGCGCTTATATTAGTTGAAATTCGAAAAATTTTATATTATTAAATATCATTAAAAATTGACCCAACAAATAGAAGTTCCTCGATTAACACGCATCACCTTAAATAGGACAGACACTTCATAATTGTAAAAGAAATATATCAATGCCACTCAAAGCTGTAATACCCATAATAAATAAGTTTGTAGCTGTACTACATTCACTTTTAAATAATAAATGCGGTGCAGAATTAATCTTATTGCGTATTTATTATAATTCTAGAAAAGCGTCAATTCTATTCTCATTCTCTTAGAGAAGTAAGTAACAACGATTATCACTATCGATTACAACTATCGTAAAAGTATGTTAAACTATGTGGTGGTATGTATGTTAGTGGAAATGAGACTGCTAATTAAAGCTCTAATTAAAGCATTAAAGCTTATGCTTGGATTCGAAAATGTGCAGTCTTTTTCCGGCGTATGGAACGCTGGATGGTCTGCCGTCAGCTACACAAAGTGGCGACAGCTGATTTAGTTTTCCGGTTGATTGTTTGTGCATCCGAATTCGCACGGCTGTACACATCTCTTTGCTGATCGGCCGAAACGAATATGGCATTTGCACACTTTTTGCTGAAGAATCGGAGTTGACGATGTTGGTCGGTTGTAGTTATATTCTGCTCCCGTACAGAATTGTTGTTTGTCGGCTTTAAAGACGCTTGATTCAACTGCTGAACAATTGTTTGTATGGACATATCCATGGCACTCAGGCGACTATCGATGCTGTTCGTCTTGGAGCTTTGGATTGCTTCACAATAGTTTGCTGTTGGTAAATTGTCAAATATACGATTTGCAATTTCATCCAAGCTTTCCTTGTATGCACAGAGCATTGTTCGAATGCTGCTCGGAAGGCGTTGCATCCATAATGTTGTAATTCCCTCGCTCGATATTGAATTGTCGGCCAAATTGCGCATTTCTCGAAATAATAGACTAGGTTTTTTTTTTGAGACTTCGGTTTCTGTTAGAAGCCTGGCCAGCTTTTTTTTCTCGAGAATCGCCAAACCTTGCAGTGAGTTCTTTTTTTTTTTTTTTGCCGCTGGCAATATCTTTTGTGTGCTCCTATCACACCGACCAGCAGACATTTAGAGGAATTCAGCGCACGGCGGCATTAACCGCATTTGTATTCCCCCAAAGAAGCAGCTAATTTCACGTTGAGTAGAACATATAGCCGCAGGTAAAGCAATACCAACAAAAGAGAACACAAAAAAAGAAGAAGAAAGCAAATTATGTATGTTATGATGAGTTACGTGGAGAGGGGGAAAAGGTAAAGCAAATTGATACAGTGAAGTATTAATTACCCTTGCCAAAGGCGCAGCAGAAAGAGTGTTGATAAACGGGTGCAGCTGATGCCCCAGCTGCGCTATTAGAGCAGTGTTAAGAAATGATCTACATTCCAAGTGAGGCACAAACAGAATTTGACTTATTTAAAAATATTTTCTGCAATTTCAAGACTTTGCACTTTCAATAATCATTTTTCCTTTGTTCCATTGTTTAGCACTACAAGTAGTACATTAATTTTAATGTCAGCCCTTTTAAAGTGCAAGCTTCATTTCGTTAATACTCGCCTAGCCCAAGCTAGCCCAAGGTGGTCTATTGAATTTGTATATATTAATATAAGTAATCAAACTCATTTTACATAGGTGAAGCTGCCAAAAATTATGAGATTA
>JAUESR010000133.1:0-28290 GCA_030914345.1 Drosophila koepferae
TAGCTGGATAATGCGGCTATTAAACTGATTTCCAGCAAAATGTGCGCCACAATAAATGGTCAAGCATTGAAGAAAAGAAGACGAAAACCACATAAAAAGCGACTTTCCGCAAAAATTCCAACGAAATGGCAGCACACTGCACTGCGTCAACTGATCCCATATTTGCTGCGTTTGCCAGTGTGTTTGTGTGAGTGTGTGTGTGTGAGTGAGTGTGTGTGTGTGTGTGTGGTGATTTTCTATGATGTGGTCAGCGTTAAGCAGCATACCACGCCCCTAACCGCACGCCACACACACGCACACACACACACACACAACACATGCAAATAATTGTGGCGCTTAATAGCGAGCACTCGCAAGAGCATCGCATTTTCATGACGTCCCATGCGCTGAGCTGTCATAAAACGCTTTGTTATGAGTTTTGTTTGTGTGTGTGTTCCTAGAGCAAGAGTATGTGTGTGAGTGTACTGACAATAAAGCGGTTTATGTTCTAATTCTATTAGCTCGAAAACCGTGTAGCCAATTACGCCAGACAACAGCAGCAGCAGCAACAACAACAACAACAACAACAACAATAAGTGACAGCTACAAACACTCGCGTATCCATGTGGATTTCATTCACGTAACATGGCTCATATATACATACACACATAAATAGCGTTATTCTTAAACATAAACCCGGTCAATGCGGCTCAACGTTTTATGGCCAAGTCCAGCGATATTAAGTTCAATAAAATTTGTGAGCTTCCAGAAGTAAATTGATAAAAATTGAACATCAAATGGAAATTTGAGCTTAACTTGACTTGAACTCAGTTCTCCAGACAAATTTATCCAAGCTCAGCGATTTTGAAGCAAGTTGCATTGCTTTAATTTGGCGGTTTTTAGCACGACTTTAAAAATATATTTGGTAGAAATACCCAACTCTCTTGCAAAAGTTTATTTCATTTTTAATCAGAAATGTTATTTGCAAAATTCATTAAAAAAAATAAAATAAAAAAATGTATTTAAAAGTTTTCAAATTTGTCTGGTTTTTCTTTGAGTTTACGTACATGATATCTCAGTTCTGTTTTCATATATGAAATATTATTGTTTTGGTTTAATTTTTAATTTAATTGACTCTAATTTTCATACAAATTTTGCAAATTTGCTTCATATTTTCACTTTTGCTTTATCTTACGTCGGACTGTAGTCATCTGTTTTTCTTAGATTCCATTACATATATATCCATATATCCATCCATATATATATAACCATTAACCCAGTAAGGTTGTGTTTCTATGCTTTCTTTGGCCTGAATTTATCTTTATTTTTTTGCTATGGCATACTCAAGTGCTTGCTAACAAAGTTAGCACAAGATTACTAATACGCACCATTGTACGTGACTTTTTGCTGTCAGCTGAATCAAGTTTCATAATGTGCCAAACAGTAGGGGATACTGCTTTGAAGGAGATAGATAAAAGCACAGAAACTTTGAGAGTGAGAGAGAGAGAGAGAGAGAGAGAGAGAGAGAGAGAGAGAGAGAGAGAGAGAGAGAGTGAGAGAGAGTGAGAGCGAGAGAGAGTGAGACAGAGTATGTTTATTGAGATGCTCCTTGCTGTTGCTGTTTAGTTGTGCAGAAAATACCTGCAGCAAGTTTTGCTAATTGTGGGACATACGTTGATAACAGATATTGCCACAGAATGGACGCAGGCCGCAGGCAGGACTCGAAGCAGGCAAAAAGCACTGAGTATGCCTCATCGTCGCAAGTTTGCAGCATAATTAAGACTCGAAACGACCCCCAAGCTGGATGCCTAATATCATTTGCATGTGTGGCACGCATGGCAACAGCAGCAGCAACAAACAAACAAACATCAGCTCTTTCAAAGGACATTACCTGACCAACGACCTAGTTGACAATGTGGAGCAGGTGGTCCTGGTGGTGCAGCTTCCACTTAGTCATTTAATCAACTAACCAAAGCTGTTGTCGCAACGCATTTCAATCAGCAGTCAAAATTTCAATATTAGCCCCAGCTGCCGCATATTTAGGTGTATGCATAAATAAGCATATAAATATTTAAATATCTGCGAAATTTGCATAGGATTCGCAGCTGCTTAGGATTTGTACGTGACAAGGCTCTGACATATATGTAAATCAAAACAGGAGTGGAAGTATATCTAGGCCAGTAACCAGGCTGATGAAGCTGATGATCAGAATTAAATTGCTTCAGAACATTTACATCAGGAATATCAGGTGGGTGGAGCCATACCCATAAATCATCGTTCTGTTCTTGCATACGTTCTTTTAAATGCTATTTAGATGTTGCTGTTGATGTCGCTGTTATATATTCAGTTGAAGTCCTATTTTAATCATGCACGTGAACATATTTTAAAGCATTTGTATTGCAATAATTATATTTTAAAGGTCAAATAAAGAAAAGCTAGAACAATTATGTGATCTGCCATACTTATGTAGCTAAATGTTTAAGTAATCCAAAAATATTAAGTGAATCCCTATCTCCTATTGGCTATTCATTAATGTTCATTACATACAGATGTACATACAGATGTACATAAATTTACATAAACATATAATATAGTTTCTCTTCGCCACAACTTGAAGAGCACTAAGACTTTGTAAGCTGCTTATCGAAGCAAGTGCAGATTGGCGTAAAGGTTGTTCAATACTCTCAGTCAGTTAAATAGATCAAATGGCATAACATGTTAGCTTCCAGAAATTGTCAGTTTATGAGATGTCCGGCTTAGCATGAAATGTGGTTCATTAATTGCTATCCAAAAGCAATCAACATAACTCGGAGCTGAGTACATCAAATTGAGATAACAAAGGATAGCGCAAGACGGGCACATTTACATGCAACTTCAATATTCAATTTTGTGAAACAATATACACATCCATGTGTGCTCATAAATAGTTAAGGATATATGTATGTATGTGGATGAATTATTACAATGGCTATATGCAAGGACTTGAAGGACTTGTTGGTTAGTGGCGAAAAAGCTGCAGTGTAATGGAAATGAATCTTCTATAAAGGTAACATGGTCAGAAGCTGCATAAGCAATGCCCATGCGCTGTGTCGGAACAAAGGTGCCCTTCTGGGCGTGGTCGGGTGAACCACAGGCGGGCGGCCTCATTAGCCGCAACTGAAATAGCAGGCGAAGCACCACAATGCATTATAAATTTAGCTGCTTCAGCACACACACAGACACACACATACACACGTGTAGAGATATAGGTTTGGGAATGTGTGTACAGAAGCCGTTGCCTCGCTTATTCAATTATTCAATAATAATAAATGATATAACGTATCTATATAATGGAATAGCCAAGTGTCTATGTGGTCCCAAGAGCAAAAAGCTTTCTTTCTCTTCACCCAATAAGCAAAGCAAATATTGAGTCAGTTCTATTAACATGCGAAATATTCAAGTATATATGAAGTATACATATATGTTTGCATATAATTATATATGTATGTGCACATTAAAATGTATATAATATTAGCACAAGCTACGTGGATGCGAGAAAAGCATGTATGAAGTCTATCTTACACTGTCATGCAAATACTCTTCCAGTGATAACATTTAAGTTCCAATAGATAAAAATTTTTTTTTTTGTAAATTACAATTTAATTTTTTCAATAAGACTGAAAAGTGTAATTCTTAAGTAAATATATACAATTTTAAAATTATAAAATTTTAATTTTAAATATAAATAAAATATCACAAAGTCGTTTCTCTTTATGTTAATATCAATTTGATGTTATATGAAACGAACATTTATTTATAAATAATTACGAAAGTAACATTTTTCTGTCTCTAAAGTAAATTTAATTACTGAAGAAATAAATAAATATTTTAAATATTTGTATTAAAAGCGTTTAAGTAGTTTTTAGTTAAGTTTAAGAAACTTAAACATTTTGAAAATATAGTCTTAAGTTCTATTCACTAATTGAATTTTAGAAAATAACATATTTAAACTAGTATTTATTGTGTATTTTAATCTAATATTGACCAATTTAATTCTTCCAAGTAACCGAATTTAATTTTAATATAATTTATCTGTCAACAAAAAATGATATTATTATTGAATTATTTAAATTGTCATTTACTTGATTTTAATTGAATTTATTTTCAAGCCAATTGAATTAATATATGTATTTGTTAATTTGGCTTTTCAAACTCAATTTAAGTTGCATTGTAATTTGTATTTCATTTCTCTGCCAGTAAACTGACAGATGAAGCATAATACAAACACTTAAGTATTATTAACCAATCACCTTCGGCGTTGATAAGAAGCAAGAAATTTCCAAGAAATTAACCGAATTTCTACTTCAATAACTATGCCTAGCAGCCTAGAGTATAAATAAGTAAAGACACACGTTATAAGTATCAAGTGCGTAGCATTTGCAGCAGAGGCAAACAAAAGGCGCCAGCAAGCCACAGAAACCTGGCAACTGGCAGCTGGCACAAGTAGAAGCAGAATCAGTCGTAGTTGCAACAGCAGTATTTGTGGTTTTGAAATTGTGCATTATCTAATGCGAATATCCTTGGCAAAGTCCTTTTGTGGATTTGCTTTCGAATGGCTTGTGGAGTGGGCATCAAATGCCAAGCATGCATGAAATGTGGCTGCTGCTGGATGCATTTTATGTTGACCGACTAATTTGCATTTGGCTACTACAGCTGCTGGCAGTATCAATGCCAACGCATCTGATAAGCTCTTGCGGCTACCAGTCGACACAGTTATCTGCTTCTTCTTTCTCCTCTCCTCTGCCGCACATTGTCGCTGTTTCTCTTTGTGAATTAATTAAATGCATTGGTCGAAATCAAAAGTACCTTCAATACACCTGCAGCTTTCTGCATCAAACGTACCTGCAAATAGAAGAAATAATTAATTAAATGTGAGTTTAATTCGTATAATAACTCTACACAAAATCCCTGTCAGCGGAGCATGGCGAACCGCAAATCTGTAGTCAAGTGTTGCCACATAAAGCAAGCGCTAAGTATGACAAACTTTTGTACATTTTGCAGCACTAATAGCGCGGTCAACGAGTCGTATAATTAATGTGCTGCCAGCCAGACACAAAGGCAAAACTGAAACCAAAGTCAAAATGGCGCTTGTCACTTATTTTAACTGCAAAGCTAGCGCGTTACGCACACACACACACACACACACACTGTCTCAGTGACTTTCTCTATCTAAATAGTTGCAGTTTTGTGGGCGTGGCAGTCAGTCTATCTGGCTCAGTCGCACTCTGTTGGTTGAGTCATTAAGCGAATAGCAGCCCGAAAAAGCGCCGCCAGAATTCATCGCAGCACATAAAACGCACCACAGCTAAAGTACTCAAGTATGTGTGTGTGTGTGTGTGAAAGTGTGTGGCAGTCTGTTCCTTAAATTGGCTAATAAACCTGACAGCGGCTCTGTTGGGCTGTTGGGGTGTTGGGATGTTGGGCTGCTTAGCAGGCGGGTGGCCAGTTGTGGGCGTGATATGTTGAAATGCCTGCGGCTTCATTAAGCGCGCATAACATAAACACATGAAATGCTTCCCGCACTCAGAGCCAGGCCCATCGTTTAAATCGGACCGTTAAATCTTTACAGCTTTTGGCGACGGTTACAATGTGAAAATTATGAAAAAAAAAAACCAACTGATATTTGCCAAAGAGCAATTAAGTTATCTCGCAAATATAATTATATGTAAGTCAGCTCTCGAAGAATTTAAAGGGATAAATGCAAAATTAAATTAAATGTATTAAGAATGTTAAGGCACACTTGAAAGTCGTGAAAATAATATGTTATATATGCAGTCTTAAACGAATTTTAGTTAAGGAGATCATTTTGAATGCTTAAGCGAAATACTATTTAAATACGGCAAGAAGACAATTTCTTTTTAAATAAGACATTTAACTTTTTACAATAATTTAAAAGCTAGTAAGCTTAACTTTTAACATACATGCATACCAATTTATTTGAAATATATATATATATATACCTCAAGACCTCCTGGACATTAAAATTAATAAATTATAAAATAAAATGTATAATTAAAATTAAAATTCTATCAAAAGTTAACTTATACTGTTCACTTAAATCATATTTATATAACTGTAGTTACGTCCTCCAAATCTTTCTGCCTCAACAATACAGTACACAGTAAAGTTTTTTGAAAATCATGAAAAAAAAATTAAAATAAAATAAAAATAATAATAATAAATAAAATAAAATAAATGTAATAATACAATTACGGATAAATAAAAGATTATTCAATTATATAATAACAACTCATTTGTTATTATTTTGAATTATTTAATTATTAATTAATCTCGATTAATTAATTTATTAATTTATATAAATATATTTGATTTAAATCTGATGCATTGAAGTTATTCCTCCATTATATCTCACATTTTACGCATTTCCTCAGATTACAAATACTGAAATCTCAAACTATAATCAAAATAAGGCTGAAGCCTTTGTGCTCTTTTAGAAATTGAACAATTTGTGCTCATGCATTTATAAAATCAATTCTGAATTGTTGTATGTTTATGTTCGTCGTTGTTTTCGGCTTTTCACTCAAGTTATGCGAAAAGCGCATCTAATGAAAAATGTCGGACTTTAATTAAAACAAAACTTGCGCTGAGCGAACAAACTCAATAAAGTTTTATTAAAAATAGTTTCAGCCGCTTTGCAGGCGAATTATGCATGATGAATTATGGAAGGAACGGCAACTGTACATACATATTTAATAAAACGTAGTTTATTTATCAATTAAATGGCTCTCAACGACCAGTGATACGAGCGATATTTTTGAGCCAAAGCACGCACTTAATTAAAATGGGCGTCGGGCGTTTCATATGCTCTACAAATGGGTTGAATAAATGAAATTAGTCAAAAGTAAACGCATTAAAGGAAATTCGCAGTGCTGATTAGGGAATTGGGTGCTTGAGCCGCACGAAGGATATAACTTTGCTGCGGTTTAGTGCTGCTGCGAGATGGCGAATGGATTGTATCATAAAATGTGACCCACTGTTGTTCGGGCCCTGTTTACCTTGTTTTATTCGAGGTTTTTTGTTGGAGCCGGTTAAGGGGCTTATTGCGAAAGTTTCCGGCTCTGCAGCAAGTAGTGCGTAAAATTTCATTGCGATATGCACAAGTTGTGCAATAAATTTCCAAAATTATTGTTCACATTGAAGCGCAAATATTTTATGTCGATATCGATGGGCGAGTGTGTGCGTGTGTGCCATGGCCATGGCCCGCTTAGCTGCACGCATGTCGCAATTTTAGGCGCGTTGCCCAATGTACCATATACATATCCTTTTGTTAGTTATTGTTGTTTTTTATGACTTTATGCTGGTTGAGACTTGAGCGCGCATTGAGCTATATTTGTTTTGGCAGCCGCTTTGACAGCTGCGCTTCAATGTTTTATTACGTGTAGTCAGGCTGCAGCACGACGTACATAGAAACGGAAATTAGAAAGTACATATACATAGACTTTTATGTATATACATATATGTATGTACATATATTTTGTATTATTTCATAGGCTTATGAGGGTTGGTAAGGCAAGAAGGAGAACGGGGCTAATATCGAGCTTAATTATTCCATATCTTATTCTGTAATTATTTCTGTATACGAATGCTCACTGATATTTGTACTTCCTCCAAATGATTAATTCATTTCTTAAGGTGTAGAAACTGAGGAGGCAAAAGTGAAACTCCAAGTGGGAACATAATTAAATTTATTCCAATAAATAAAGCTGACATACCTGACGCTCATACCTGAGAGAATATTTTGTACATTTAAATACAAGTTAATAAATGAATATAATGACAATCTCTCAAGACGACGACACACATTCATCAAACTTCTTGCTTTAATTGCCTTTAATATTTAAATCAGTGAAATTCATATGTAGTTTGATGACTAAAATCAGCAACAGTTCGCAGACGAAACTAATTAGTTTCTCCTAACTCATTAACTGTGCAAAACTTGACACAACGTTCCAGCAACTTTTCCCTACGACTGTGTCAGCTCGCAAGCAGCACAGAAATACGCACACACATACAGAGGCACACACGCACAGCATTTGCTAATTTGCAATTAATTAGACATCATTTGCATTGCCACTTGACAGCCATAAACTTGGTCTCAGGCAGGCCAACGCGCAGCTGACAAGTTGGCAGCCAACTTTGACATAAACGGAATTGCAACTTCCACGCGTCACACTCATAACTGCACAAGTGTGAGCTGTGCGAGTTGTGTGTGTTGATTTGTTTGTTTGTTTGTGTGTGACATCAGATACAAGATGCGGGTCAACTAGTTGCTGTTGCAGCCCGCAGCAGCAGCAGCAGCAGCAGCAGCAGCAGATTCACAGTGTTTCAAACGCATCATTGCGTTTCTTAATTGATGTTAATTGTTTGTGTGAGGCAGCCGAGGCAGGTGTACAGCGAGCACAGTGTGTGTGCGTGTATGTGTGCATGTGCGTGTGTGGCAGCTGTGCGTGCTCGTGCTACGCTGATTGTTCAGATTTACGACTGACCAAAATTAAATAAACCAAATTGGTTACTCGGAAAAGCAACGCTTCAAATTATGCTGCGCAAAATGAGACCGAGCCTGGGTGTGACTGTTGGTTTTGTTGAGCGCTTTTATCGGATTTACGTTGGGGCTATTCAGATTTTTTATTTCATTTTCTGCCTGCCTGCCTGCCTGCCTGCCTTTACTGACTGCCCAATGCTCTGTAATGTACAGAAAGGAACAGAGACTCGTGCGCTTTCATATGAGAAACAATTGTTCTGACATTTTGAAAGGAATATGTGAGAAATCTGCAAAGCAAAATATATTTTTGAAGCGAATTCTTTTTATATTGTGTATTGTATTAAATACGTTTGGAGACTGATTTTGTTCTATAATTTAAGCATAAAGATTGTGAGGCGAATATTATAATTTTTCGAAGAAATACTAAGATACTAAATTTGATGAATAGCTCTATAATTAATATATAATTTATTAAGACTTTAGTGTTGACAACTCGATTCCTCATTTTTTTTAAAATTATATATATATATATTGTGTGTTCATAACCTTCCATAGTGTTGAAAATAATTAAATTTTTTTCAGCTCAGACAAAGTTGCCTAAAAGCAAGCAGGAAACTAATCTGTGAATATTACATATAAAAAGAAAAGAAAACAACAATATTATATTGTGTTTTGAAACTATATATGAAACTTCAAAACAATGAAAAACAGAAATATGTATAATAACTATATATATAAAAACTAACTGAAATTGGAATGCTTTCAGGAGACTTATTTTTTTTTCCTTGATCTTTTGAAACTTTTGGATTAGGGACGAGGTTCCTATAATATAATGTTTAATATAAAAGTGAATGTGATTATTGTGTGATTAATTAACCAAATTATGATTGTTGTTTATGTAAATTGTTATTGAAATATCTGTATTGTTCTACTGTAAATAATTGTGCCTTTATGTTCAACTTGTTAAGCTGCCAATAAGGTAGTAGAAAGCATGTTTAAATAAAATAAAATAAACCTTTTTACAAAAAAAAAAAAAGATCTTTTGAAACTTTTGGATTAGGGACGTCAATATGTTGGGGAGTAGTCTATAGTATGTCGTAATCACAAATAATCTCTTTCTATATATATTCATTTAATATTCTAAAGTCTCTTGTATACTTATACTACACATTGCCTTAAACCAATATGTACTTTGTTTCATTTGGGAATAGAGTACAACCAATGGAAAGCCTAGCACTCGCACACACCCACACACATACACACAAAATGAACGCACATGCTACAAATTTTTGCGCATTTGTATTTCATTTTATTTAATTTTCTGATATTTGAGTAAAACCCTTTGGTATGAGCTGCCAAATCCAGAGCAATTGTTTTATTTTATTTGTATGTGTGTGTGTGTGTATTCTTTTTTATGTTTATGTATTATTTGTGTGGGAGTGTGTGTGTGAGTGTGTGTGTGAGGGTGTGCGAGTTTGTGTTCATGCTGTATTCAAATAAGTAACGACGAGCACACGTCGAGCAGCAAATTTATGTTGTTTCAATAACAATTTGAGCTGAATAACAACTGAAACAACAACCGAGAGCAACAACAACAAAAATTGCACACAGATACAAGCACAATAAAACGGCATGTTGAGTATATTAAATTGCCATTTATTTGATTTTTGTTGTTCGCTCTGTGTTTTTCTTTTGCCGACTTTTTGTTTTTCATTTTTGCAGCATATTTTTGGACGCATTTAAATAATGTTCACTCGGATTTTTATAGCTGCCTTTGGCTGTGTTTGTTACGTCTGTGTTTTTGGGCCTGTGTGAGAATTGGGTTTATTTTTGGGTTAAAGTGTCGCCGGGATTTCTAATTGTGTGGCCTGGGCAATGCTTTGCGAGTGATTTTTGGAAGCGTGCCAAGGACGACAAAAGCTCTTAGCATACTTATCGGCAAAACGAATGTCGAAAATAGGCTAGAAAAGCCCTGAAGCGTTGAGCTGGCAGCATCACGAAAAAACGAGTAGAAGGATAAATGAAAAATAAATATATAGCCCCACGTTTTGCAGATTATGTAAAAGATATGCGTAGCTATTTATATAGATCTGCAAGATATGCGTATATTTACATATACATCAAGCAAGCGGTCTTTCAAATTTGAATGTTCTTCTTTATATATATATATTCGTATGTAATACAGATCTCATATAAGATCCTCTTAAACCTAAATCACAAACTCCTTATGGGCTACCTTGTCTCTGAGCTGCCTGCAATCGCTATTAAAAATGTATTTTTAAAGCCACAGCCACAGTTAAAATTGTTTGGAAATGTGAGCTGTAGAACGAGAAATGCTCAGAACATGATTTTTTAATGTGCTGACGAAAAATAATTTGTGCTCGCATTGCTTCCACCTTTTTGGGTCAGCCGAAATAGAAACGGCATTGACTTTTATGTTGGCTATAAAAAGGATTTTAATGCGTATCATGCGCAGCGCTCAAGTCAACAAGCCAGCCGCCTGCTTGACCACAAACCCATGTCCCCAAGTGAATCGAAACATAAATCCACGCAAAAAGCCAAAAGTAGCGCTCGGCCAAAACGGAAATATGCGTGAGTGGCATGGACGAGTGTGAGCAGGATGTGCGTGGGCTGGCTAAGTGAAAGTCAGCTGACTGCGAACATCTTTCCAACTTTCAGCTTTCCATTGCATGTCGATATCTAGCTGTCAAGCGCACAGTCAAATGAGCTGGCATTTATCACAGCTACTAACAAGCCGACACGTCCTGCTCATTTGCCAAACTGCAGGCAGCCTTAGATCAGCTACGTGCGTGTCCTTTCTGTCTGTGGTTATCCACGAACAATCTCTCGGCTTCGGCTGCTGTTTACCTTTTAGCCAGCGCCGCGCAGATCCCATGGAGCAATCAATTTGTTTTATTGAAATTTTCTGCTTACAAACGAACACGCACACCGACATATTGTCAATTTGAATAGGGGACATTCGTTTCGAGTACAGACACGACATGCCGCACAGCAGGTGCTACATGGCGTATGAGTGACGCATGGCCCAACATTTGTTATGGCTTACGATCTATCGCTCTATGTCTCAAATGCTTTTCTTTTTCCTTTTATTACCTGTTTTTCCTGTTGTTGGCCCAAAGCAATTGCCATGTCTGACGGCCTGTCAAAATTATGCTGTAAAATGTTAGAGCTCGTGCAAAACTAACATCAAGTATACGGCCCGTGAGCCATACTTTGTGGGTGTGAGTGTGGGGATAGCTGTGTGTGGGTGTGTATTGTGTTTGGCTCCCGCTCATTGTTTGCTTTGTGCGCTTTAACTCTGCTCGGGGTCTATTTTTTCAGCTGATTTCTATCGCATTTTGGGCTCCTTTTCAAAGTTTTTAGCATTTTACATGTGCTAACCAAAGCACGCCCGTAGTGCTGCTGTGGTCGGTGAGTGTCTGCTGTATCCTGCTGTTGTGCCTCGGGCATTCGCAACACCTAACCCCTCACGCACATACCTACATATTCGCAGGCATGTTTAGCTGGTGTTTGGTATCGGTAGATGCCTGCACGCGCTGACCGCAACACATCCAGAATTAATGAAGCCTGGACTTGGGCAGGGAGCCTGAGCCGTGTTTATAATACACATTGATATCCTAAAGGACTTTTGGGATATTTATCTTATTTCTAGTTCATTATGCAATGACTTTAAAGCCAAATACAATTCCAATATTATTCTTGGCATATAAAGATTAATAGATAAACTAACTTACGATGTTTGCAAAGTCCTCTTCCGTTTTACGTCGATTTATCACAGAGATTGATAATTTACATCCTTTTTTTTTTATTAATTATTGACATATGATATTTACTTTTAGCAAATTTAAGTTTTTAATTACGTTCTTAAATTTATTTATATTTATATATAAAATTATCATATTTGTTAATTATATATACATGTGAGCCGTTTTATTATTTCATTCTGTTCTGTTTGCGAGATAAGTAAACAAATTTAGTTTAACTCGCTTTCTCTCTGAACAAGGGAGCTCTTTGCGTTTAACATTAAAGTGACGCTCTTTTGACGAACATCGTTTATGAAGCGATTCGAGTAGATAATGCAAACGCTCTTCCCGTTCACATCAATATACATTCAATTCACGAACACAATTGATGAGTTCAGAGAACGCAACACTCGCATTCATACCAATGCTTCGTTGCATGTTTTTTTTTTTTTTTTTTTTTTTTTTTTATTTAACTTAAACCGACCGATTGGGCAAGAATCAGAATGAAACAAAACAAAAGAGAAACTCGATGCAATCGGCTGCTCTCAGAGTACCTTAGACTCTAAGGCTATGAGTATATTATTCAAATTTTTTCTTTTTCATTTTTTTTTTTTTTTAACTTTTTCTTTAAGATTTATATTTTATATTTTATGTTATACTTATAAATATTTTTGTTAAAATGTATTTATTAATGCTTGTCTTTTATTATTTATATTTTTAAATATTTATCTAATATTTACCAAATATTGTTTTTATATTATCTGTATTAATACATTTTTAATTTAAATTTATTATTTTTATTTTGTTTTTATTATCTTATTATTTTACTTTTATTATAAATATTTGATATTATTTATTTCTAAGCAGTTGTAAATATTTACATATTCTTTAAATCTTATCTCCGCAAATGTATATATTATAAATTATACATATTTTAAAGTATATATAATATATATACTTAAGCATTTTCATTTTCTTAAATATGTTTATTTTGTTCAGTCAAAGCTCTTAATGTTCACGCTTTGACCCGGCTGCAAAGGCTCTATACACACTTTGAGTAGAAGCAAATGGCGAAAGTCTTGCCTCCATTCAATTTACCACTTACATAATTACTATGTGGGATAGACACGCCCCTCTGGGGTACGCCCACGTTTATCAAGCTGGCACCCGCTGTGCTCAAAGATACAAAAGGCAAAAAGTTGTGTTGGCCTTAAATATTGTTGTTAAGGGTCGCATTTATATTGTACATACATACATATATGTATGTATGTGTATATATAAATATGTATTTCGCATTTTTTCGGTGGTTTCGCTTGCGATTATTATAAAATGGCGCAGAGGAAGGACACACAGCTTGGCAAGGACTCGTGACGCCATTCGCGCTCCTGGGAGACTCATTTTCAAGTGCTGGGCCGCTCGGAACAATTCTCAAGTGGGTCAGCTCAGGCCCACAGAGTAGCAGCAGTAGCAAAGCAAAGGTTCAAGGATTCTATTGTTGCACAAAATGTAATTGAATGCAATGAAATTACGGCTAAGGCGCAACGTACAGAAGCCGACGCAGCAGTACGACTACGTTTCTGTGCCGCATTTAATTGCGTTTACTGTTTGTGTGTGCAGAGTGTGTGTGTGTATGTGTGTGTGTGCGTGTGTCTGTGTTTGTGCTTGGAATTGGAATTGCTGTTGGCTTGCTAAGGTATTCTAGGTAAACTTCAGCTTATCTCAGTGCGACACAGCTTGGGAGAAACTATTCGAAAGTCATAAAACTATTTATTTATGGCATTATTTGTAAACGTTTTCAATTCATTTTTGAAATGGAAAATCAAATTTATTGAAGTCTCTTTAAGATGTTAAGATACAAATGTGAATGAAAATGGTTTGTCTTCAATATGCGTATCTTAAAGAGCCTTCCTTATGTAGGCATTATAATATTATATTCAACATCTTCTTACGGTATTCCACCTAAATTGTGCAAACAGCTGAGAATGGCCTTTTGTCGCTCTCCCCATAGGCATTTGCTGCACACTTAATTTTACAGCATTTCCCAGTCAACAAGCTTGTGTTGTGCCTGCTTTTCTATTTTACCAAAATGTTCCACACATTTGCGTATTTTATTTCCTTTTTTTTTTTTTTTTTTGTTTTTGCTCCACAAATGAGAGCGACTTGGAGCAAACACATGTAACACACTCACTCATTCACACACACACACATGCTTACACGTGTGTACAGTGTATTCGTTGGCTTGTTTACAATTTTTACTTGTATTTTCTGATTTTCCACAGTTTTTCGCCCTGCCAACAACTTAATTCCCCCCGCTTGAAGTGGACAGGCAGAACTCAATCAACAGCTCAGACTGACCCACATTTAACGATAAATTTGCCGACATCAAATAGTGCACAGCAGCAGCCTATAAAACAGAAACAGACACCGAGCCAAAAAGAGAAAGGCAAGAGAGAGAGAGAGAGAGAGAGAGAGAAAGAGAGTCTGTGTGTGTCAGTGTGCATGTGGGTGTGAGCGAGAGGCTTATATATAATTCAAGCTTATCACGACGGTTCAGACCATTGCGTATTAAAACATTTTTGTTACGCCAATAAAAACTCACAACGCAAATTTTGCATAATGTGTGCCATAAAAAAAATGTAAGGGGCTATGCGACTAGGAAATACTCTTAATTAACAATTGAAAATATCAATATCAATAATATAAATTAGACTCTTGAAATTATAAACGATGTGTTTATATTTTATATGAATATTTCAAATCAAACTATCTGTCTGATCAAATATATATATTATTCTTATACTTAAACATATTACTCAAACAAAATCGTGTTTCCGTAAGTTCAAAACATAAAAAAAAACACACACACACACTGAAAGCAAGACTTCGATGCCAGCTCTTCTCTTCCTCTCTTCTCTTCTGCGTCTGCTTCTGTCGCTTCTTCATGCCGTTGTTGACATTTCCGTTTCGGGTAGGCAAACTAGGCAATGGGGTTTACGAACAGCAGAGCGCCTAACTTCCTCGGACTCGCACTCGGAACGTATTTTGTTTATAATGTTTTCCCATTTATGTAGCTGCTGTTGCCAGAGTTGCCGTCTCTGTCGCTAGAGTTGCCGCCTGTGCCCGTGCAGTACTCGGCTTCGGCTTTTTTTTTTTTATTGCGCACCATTAAATGGGCAGAGGGCGTGGAGTGGCTGTGGCTGCTGCTGCTGCTGCTGCTGTGCCCCACGGCGCGGCCATTTTGTGAG
This sequence comes from Drosophila koepferae, assembly GCA_030914345.1. Classification (NCBI taxonomy): domain Eukaryota; kingdom Metazoa; phylum Arthropoda; class Insecta; order Diptera; family Drosophilidae; genus Drosophila; species Drosophila koepferae. The sequence goes on from JAUESR010000133.1 coordinate 15,531, forward strand.
ACAAAATGGCAGATGAAACAGTGTCAGCTGCAAAACTATGCATATTGTTTGTCATTAACAAGGTCGGGCAAAAAAAGAAAGAAAAATACCAACAAAAAATACTAAACTCACTTTGATGAAAGAAAGCTGTTACACGCTGCCTGTCAAGTGGCAGGAGTGAATGAGGTGGTAGAAGAAGGGTAGGGGAAGCAGTGGGCTGCGGGTCGCCAGCTGACATTAATTTTGTTTTCATGCGCGCGCCTGACAATTCTTGTCTGCAAACCTCTTTCACATGTGTCTGTCTCTGTCTCTTTGTCTTGCTCTCTTTCGCTTTTCTCTATCTCTGTGTATAGGTGTTGTGTGTGTCAAATGAAGACATTCAGCTGCACAGTTTTTTGCTGTCTTTCCCCTATTTACTTGTTGTTTTTTTATGGTTTTTGCGAGTGTTTCTTTTTGGGCATAGCGTTAGCTTGATTGACATGCCGTCTGCTTTCTGTGGCTCTTGCAGGCCCGCATATCCTTTTGCTGTTTGCTTCAGCTGACGTGACACATACAGCACAAAGTACAACAAGTGCAAAAACAAATTAGCCCCTCTCTCCATCCTCTGCGCCACTCTCTCTCACTATCCCTGCCATTCTGTGATTCTTTAATCCTTTGGCTGTTGATGCGTTTTTGACAATGAACATCAGCGGCTGCTCTGATGCGCATCAGCTCGCTCATAACTCTCACAATAAACAAGTGTAATTTAAGAAACGTGTCGAGTTATTTTAGACTGTTAGCAGTCACAGAGTGTGCTATTAAAGCTGTTTTTTTTTTATTTTTCATTTTCATACATAAAATATACAATTGTAATTGTTTCAAGCTTAAAAAGGTTAAAATATTGTTATGGAAATACTTTCATATTTTTTTAAATTTATATTACGATTTATTATTGTTAATTTTAATTGTTATTTATTCATTTTATATATTTCATTTTATTTATTATTTTATTTTTTTGTAATTTAATAAAATAAATAAAAGTAAATATTTCTAAACTAATTTAAATTGTAAACAAATAGTTTTTTAATTATAATTTCAACATTTTTTTTTTTTACTTTTGAATTATAATTTTTACACTTCATTAATTATATCTGTTTCTTTAAAGCATTTAATTGATTTAGAACGTTAAGAATAGCTTCGCTGAGATCCTCGCGAAATATTCCAATATTTAATTCATGAATATTTTGCATACAAATCTGATTGATACACTCTTCGAATAGATGGGGAAATCACGCCTTTCGCACAGCTCATGTCGACCTTTTGCCCCCTTTGCTGCACATATAGCATTTAATTTATTTAAAGCTCACATTTTCACACTCTGACGCCGTCGACAAAAAAAAAAAAAAAAAAAAAAAAAAAAAAAAAAAATTTGTAAAAAATAAGAAAAATCACGAGTGCTATGCAAAAAAAAAGGCACATCGGAATACGGATATGGTTTGTTTTTGTTTGGTGAGCCGTTCTCGGTGTGATTGTGTACGTATTGTTTGCGTATTTGCATAAAAATTCCGCATACGCCGCGTTGACGGCTTTAAATTTTGTGGCCCTCGAGCTCTTATTCAAGGTTCAACTTATATTTGAGAGTCTGTTCAACAATTTTCTTTGTTTGGCATTCTTTTATTCCACTTTTCTTCTTTTTTTTGTAATTATGGAAATTCGTATTGCAACAATGCAACAATGCAAGTGAAACCATTGAAACTGAAAATCATTGCCACACACATGAGTTCTCTGTCCCTGCTGCATGCTGTATGCTGCATGCGACAGCAAAGTTTCATTTCCTGTGTGCAGTCGCATTGTTTGGCATTACACAAATGGATATTAATAGTTGGCAACAGTTTTTGTTGCATTTTTCAGTGAATGATCATGATGATGACGACGAGTTATTTGTTTATTGTTGCCGACTGAGTATATTTTCAATTAATCACAGTCAAGGCGAGGCTCGCTCCAAGGTCGAATATGCAAAGCGCATGAATGAATGAATGAATGCATGAAAGCCTGATTGAATGCACAAATGAAAGTTGGCAAATGGCTCACTAGCTTAAATAGCTGAAGCACACTTTGGACCTGGTTTTAATTGCCACAGCATGGCCATATATTTCTTTGCTGTCAACGCCATTGTCTTATAATACAGCAGCTCGAGCTGGGCCCCGTAATATTGACAGGCCAGCATAATAAACATAAATCAAGTGTTTCCATTGTGTTGCCCATTTATGCCAGGGCTATTGAGCAGAGCACCCCTCGCACTATCCGCCATCCTTTGGCTATTTATCTTGAGCAATCGCCTGGTTGCATATCATCAGTCGTCATCGGCTTTGTTGTTGTTGTTGTAGCTGCTGCTGTTGCTGTTTCAGCTGGCAGCAGAAAGCGAAAATGCGGCATAGTCTGCTACTTGACTTGGCCCATAAATAAGCCAAATGTGTAGCCAAGAGAAAGCTCTTCCTGTTCGACTTGACGCGCCATTTGGTGGGCGCCATGGGCGTGGCCTCACATCAAGTGTGCTTCCTATTTTAGTCACAGTCACTGAGCTTTGCATGAGGCCAGTAAATTTCGGTCGTGGCTCATGGAAAAACATATCAAAATTCATTTAATTCTTTTTGCAGATTTCTATTGACAAAACATTTTTCTTTCTCTGAATAAGAGGAAGATATTTGATATATTTTGTCTGTAGAAAAGATTTATGTTGCCTGTAGGAAGCTAAATTTCTAATTTAGAAATTTCGCTTTCACTAATTACACTTTCTTTTAGTTGATATTTAGAATTTTAAACAAAGCCCAACTTAATTAACCAAATTTTTGCAAGACTAACAGTTCATCAGGTCGCATAATTCAAGCAACTCTCGATGTTGTCTCTCACTCATGTCAGATTTTGTATATTTTTATATTAACTCGTCCCAAAGCCACCTAGAGCCGTGAAGCGATGCTACACTTTCGATGGCGCGCAGGTGCTGAGAGCACTCGAAGTAATTTCTAAAATTAAAATTCTTAAACATGCCTTTGGAACGAGCGCCAAATAGCAGAAGGGTTTGAGAAATTTTGCGGACTGGCATAAGAAAAATACTTGGCGCGCACACAAGCGTGTTATACTGGTTGTTCCTTTGGCGTGGCGACAAGTGTCGCACGGTTAAAGGCTTTATGTGTGTCAAAGGACGCCCCAGCCTACTAGTATGTGTGTGGGTGTGTGCATCAAATCAGCTAAGAGCTTGTAAAACCAAATGTTACGTTTTAAGAAATTGTTATAGGCAACCAGAGCAAATGTATTTGAAGGCTGAGCTCAGCGAGCAAAGAAAATAAAGTTGAAGAACAAATGAAGGATTTGCCCACATCTCATTACAATTGAAAGAGGCAAGGGTAAGGACTTTCGAAAGCCAAAAAGGGCGAGTTTTCCTACTTAAATAATAATTTACAGTGTAGGTTCGAGTTGACATTGTTATACGATAATATAAATTTGAAAATCGTAAAGGAAATATTTGTTACTATATGCTTAATCAATTTTTTTGAGTTTCGTTCCATGAATTTTGTCTCAAATGTTTTACTCATTCCATTTACTCAGCTGAAACCATTTTTCTGATTCCATCAAAAACATTTCCCACAATTCTTTAAGCTTTAATTTAAATTGTTTGCTATTGTTTGGAGAATTGTCGCCCATATTATTTACAGTTGTCAAGCTTATTTAACATGCCATCTTGTGTTACGTTATGAATTGAAGCTGACAAAGCTCTGGCATTGATATTTTATGATTCCTTGGTGAGTTTGGTTTCGCGAGTCGAGTACTTGACTCTTGGTCGCTAAGCGACGTTTGTCAAACAAAGCAAAATGGAGAATTGTTGAATTTTGACATTTTGGCATCCGTTACGTATGAGTAATGCGGGTTTGAAGCGGCACATGTATGCGTATGTGTGACGCATGTACATTAAATTTGCATTTAAATCAACATGTGTATCTCACTCTGTCGTTTATATTGTAATTAAAATGGTGAAAAAAGAGACCGGAAAGAAAAGGCTGATAATTGCCACACCCAACGCGCAGTCGTATTAATATTTACAATTTACAATCAAACATATATCATGTGTTTGTGCGGTTCTTTAATTTAATCAAACGAGCAGCCAAAGAAGAACTGCTCATTTAATGGCAGCCGCAATGAAATTTATGACCACATGTCCTGGCTGGGTCTGCTGCATGCAGGCAAAGGCTCCATTACAAGCCATTCAATTCGTGCTTAATGCAGTCCTTTAAATATGTTTCACTGATTTCAGCTGAAAAATTCAAACAATTAATCAGCAAGGAAATACTTGCAATACAAAAGAAAAAGTGAAAACAAATTAAGACAATTAAAGTTTATCAAAAAAAAAAAAAAATCCATTCGTTTATTAAAAATTATAATTTTTTAATTAAAAATTGGGCTGGGACAAAGACAACAAATGAGAAAATATTTTGAAAATAAATAAACATATACTAAATAAAAATTGCGCTTAATCAAATTAAAATGAAAAAATATACACATTTATTCAAAAATATATTTATGTTCCCTTGAAAAAATGTTTGTAATGAAACCTATGAAATTATATTAATTTACATGTAAATGAAAAAATACATTCAATGGCAAGGTATATATTCTGTGTGTTGCATAAACTGAATAATATTGTTACGATTACAAATGCAATATATCTATATTAATTGAATGCAGTTCGTTTGAGCGGACTCTCAATAAAGTTTGCCGCATTTTATTAAATTTATCTACCACATTTATATTTATTTATTTATATTATATATGTATATGTATATATTTATGTACAACCACGAATGGCATCTCAATTAATTTTCATTATTGTAAAATTGTAAATAAAATATTCGAGCTGATGCCATAAACTTGACAATCTCAGCTCGCTGCTATGGGACAATAATTTTGCCTTAACTGCAAAACGCTTTTTTGACATAAAAAAAATGTACAAGAATAAAATAAAAAACAATTAATTGGGCGGCTGGGCTGCCCTGGTGGGCGTGGCAGCTGCAGCATCAGCATTCATTTCCATTATAAATGTCAACAGCGAGAAAAAATGGAATGGAATTTGAAGGAGTTAAACGAACTGGGGGATGAGGTAGGCAGTGGAGCCATGGTTAGCATCTCCCATGTGCGATATATGAACGAATTTAATTATTGTTCATGTGCTGAAATATGAGCAAATTTATTTATGGCTCTCGCTCTGTGCCTTACTCTGACATGAGCAGTTGCCATTGCTGTTGTTGTTTCTGTTGTTGTTATTGTTGTCGTGGGTGTTGCATGTTTTTTAAGCGTTCGCTGTTGCATACATAAATGCTGCGCACACAGACAAAGCCACACAAATATTGAGCAGCAATTGCCCTTTTTTTTATGGCATTGAACGAGTCTCGTTACCTGCCGGGGCCAACATGTCGTATGAGTTATGGTCGTCACTGGCGTAGATTAATATTCAATTACATGGCACAAGCTGCATGCACTTTACACACCCATACACATCCATACATATCCCACACACTCGCTGAGCTGTGTCTGTGCTGGGTTTTTGTGCACTTTCTGCTGCCAGCCAGAAAACTTTGCTAATTGCCCATAAAACAAAAACAGAAATACATGAAGAAAACAATCGAATTAATGCACAGCCTGCAGCAGTGAGCCACAAATATGCATTTTTCTTTTCATTTAATTATGCCACAACTGTTGGCTTTTGCTTGCTTGTGGATGGCACCCAGAAAGGGCTTAATGGAGCTACGTGCATTGGTTTGATTATATGGAGCTGTAAAAGTTCCAACCAAGTGTTGAACGAATGTGTGTGAGCATTCAGTTAACCATTTGAGCAGCTTATGGAAGACTTAAAATTTTTGTGGTGCCAGGCAAGAAAATTGGCACAGAGAATGGATGGTTTGACTTCAAATTCTGTTTCATTTCTATTTCCATGTTTAAATACAATTTGGTAAATAAAACGAGACATTTGATATATAAAGTTGGCTAGATAAAACTTCAAAGTGCTTTTATTCATTAAAAATTTTTCCAAAAATAATAATTAAATAAATAAATAATTAAATAAATAAATAAATAAAATAAATAATAAATTAAATAAATAAATAAATAAATAAATAAATAAATAAATAACTAAATAAATAAATAAATAATTAAATAAATAAAAATAAGTAAAAATAACAAATAAATAGTAAAAAACTTGGTGTTAATTAAAATTATAATTATAAAAATTATTAAAATTATATATTATATAATCAAAATGAAATTATTATATATTTCGATGCTTCCGACTTCGAGATAATAAATAAAGATTTATGCATGGCCACAGGATTTCAATCTATTTTATTTACATTCATTTAGTAATCAAATTGTATTTTTTTTTGCTAATGGAAAATTTAATCGCCAACAAGCTTTCAAAATTATTCAACTTTCAAGACCTGCATATGAATATAATTTCTTTAAATTTCTAGCTTTACGTGAAAAAAAAAAAAAACAAAAAAAAAAACAAAAACAATTTGGTTTACAAATATTTTAGAATTTTTATTATATTAATATATAATACAATAGTATTATTATGTAAATATATGAATACTTATAATACTATTAACATATTTATATTAATAATAATACTTTTATTATATACAAATATATTATAATATAAAACACATTATATAACATTATTAGATTATAAAATAATATGTCTTCCTCCAAGGACTTTTTAATGTAGCGCCATAGCTAGCAGAAATTATTGTTTCCAATTTTTTTTTCTTTATATTTTTTAAAGGTAATATGAAACTTCTTAGGCTGAACGACAAGTGCTGCGTGTGGCTTTAGCATTAGCTATTATATTCGGCTTCTGACAAGGGCAATTGCTGTGATTTATGATTGCCATTATTTAGAGCTTAGAGGCACGTGCTTAGCGGCCTTAATCTATCATTGAGTCGGCACACATAACTTGCACCAAACCACATCTGAAATAATAATTAAAGAAAAGAAAATTCAGCTGCAAATGTTGTTTTAATTTGTTTGCAAGTTGACCGAAAAAACGATGAGGTTAATTCGCTGTTTGCGTTCGCGTAATATTAATTTTTTTATTTAAGGTGACATTTGCCATTTGTGTTTGGCATAAAGCATTGCAAATAAATTAAAGTGGAATTTAAATATTTATATCTCTCATATTTATTTTGTAATTTGCTAAAGGCAAGAGACAAATATAGATATAATAAAGGGTTTATTTTATTTTAAATTGTAATTATTTCAATGAATAATAAACCAATAATTAAATAATTAAATGTGGCCTAAAAATATGATTTTGAACTGCATTTGTTTAAATGAAAAATAAACCAGCAAACAAATTGAATTAAAAAAAACAAACATTTAACAACAAATATCAATTGCAGAATTCAATTTAATGCATTTGTGTGCATTAAATTAAAGTTGATATGCTTGGATAAATAGTTATCGAAATTATTATTCCATGGCGTTGATCAAATGATCGATGCTTATTGTATTAACCAGTTTTTTTTTTTTAGAGTTTCGTGGGCGTATACGTAATTCGTGACGAACGCACTTAAAGCAGCAGCACGCCGTTGTGTGCGTGTACTCATTTATGCATTTACGGCACGCTTGATTACATACTCCCACACTCATACACACACGTACATGCACACATGCACACTGGCCAACAAAGTTACGCCCCTAAATTGCATATTAATTGCTCATTAATTGTTGATTAGCACTCAAGTAGAGGGCGGGGGGCTGGCAAAGGCACGCCAAGTGCCAATCTCAGCGCTCAGCGTAGTGGTCCCGCCACCACTTCTGGCCCTCCTGCCCCCATCAATCGTTAAGCGCTGCTAATCTTTAGTGTTAAGTTAAGTATAAACCGCAAAACTTATCAAGAGGCTTAGTGAAAGACTCTTGTTGCGTTCGGCATTAGTGCGACAAAATGTTGTAATCAATCAAACGTAGAGCGCACGGCTAACAGCTCCCGGCGCCCGTTGCAACCAGTACGCTGAAGTCCAGGCTGTGAGTTCCGCTTGCCTGTTTCTTGGGCCACGAGGCAAATACTTGTAATTAAGCATTAATTAATCACAGCGACTAAACAGGCAGCGTGTCCCACGAGCTGAACACTTCCGTCCTGGCAAATAATTACAATAGTCATCGCCCGAGGCCTCCACATCCTGTCTCCCCACGACCCTAGGACCTCGAAAGCCCTGCTTGATCTGCTAATGTCTCCACATAAAAATAAATATTTAATTAAAAGTCGAGTGCGTCACGTCAACTGATTGCACAAGTCTACAAGAAAATGAAGACCACTCAATTGATGTTCTCTGTTGATATGCACGCAAATGAGTGACCCCAGAATTAATTGGAAATAGCAAATAGTGAATAATGCGCAATATTTTACATGGAAACAAATTTGTTATAGTGTTTCATACTTCATGTATGTGAGGATAGTGTTTGTTATAGTATTTCTTTGTAAACCTATATAAAAGTTCAATTGGTGATTGATATTTCTTCACCAAGGAGAGACTTTTTGATAGCTCATGTGAAAGCAGACCTATGTACGTATGAAAACTTAGAGTGGATTATGATCTACCAGAGAGTCTAAATCAGTAAAGTTACCATATAAAAATTCTTCTATTTTATGTTAAAAATATTCTGAAATTTGTTAAATTAAATATAATAAATAATTTGTTAAGAAAAGTAAATAATTCACTTTGAATACCTTTTACAAATAATTAAAAAATAAAAAAAATAAATGCAGCAAATAGTTTGAAATTCACAAATATGTATTATAACCATTTTATTTATATTTTGCTTACCAAATTATTTTTGTATATTTAAATTTATAATAAATATTTATTTTGGCATGCTTTTATATATTTAAATATTAAGATATTTTATTTATATATTTAATATATTTATATAAATATATATTTTTTTAGACTTTACTGAAAGTTCCAGCTAGCTATAGTCCTGAGTTGTCTATTCACATGATATTGAATTTCAGGCAACACAATCGAAACTTAAATTTATTTTGATTATCAATTGAATGATATAAACAATAACAATTTGCTATTCGTATTTCTGGAAATTTGTCACACAAAAGAATAGAATGAAAACTATATGAATTTTAAGACGTTTATGCAAAACATGAGCTACCCAATGTCAAATGCCGAGCGTGGTCAGAGTTATTGACAAAGTAAATTCTTTATGCCAGTTGTATTTATTTACTTAGAATTCTATTTATTTTTCTGGTTCAGAAATTCAGAGCAACTCATAGATATTCTGGGAAATATTCTGATTTGATAAACAGATGCCAATATCTTTCTCTTTTTTTATTTTTATGAATAACCCAAAAAATGTTCCAAATATCTATCATGTGAAGCCGCATTATGGAGGCCAGCAAACAATGTGGCTCACAAAAAGCACGCACACAAAACACTTCAGGGCCCAAAAGATTGGCAGAGAATGCAGTCAGATTGGGTCAAAGAGCGACTTGTGGGCTAATTATGCTGTGGCCGCTGTCAACAATGTGGCAAATGGCCCAAAACAATGATTGCCTGCGCCACAAAGCCAGCTAGAAATTGCCGATTTGGCAACTGTATTGAAGAGGTCCCGAGCCGCAGCAGGTGTCAATCAATTTGACCCATGAGCTGGGCCATAATTTCTAGTGAGAATTTAAGCTAAAAAACCAATTGTTCTGCAAATCTCATTCCTAGAAAATGAAGTGTTTCTCAATTTAATTATAAATGACTTTGACTCAATTACCTTTTCTCAGAAGAATCCCGGCTTTCAGCTAGTTCTTACTCCGCTTGCACAACACATGAAATTTAGCGCACTTGAAACTTGAAAAACTTTTGGCTGGCTTTGGTATTTACTGAATTTCTTTTTATATTCTTGCCTTTAATTTTATTTACTTATTGGCGGCTGCCTGGCCGTAGGCACCGTCTTTTGCAAGTTGGGGGGACTCGATGGCGCCCGTGACGTATGCTACACAAAAAACATACGCGAACATATATACACAATCTCACACTTGGCAAACACTTAAACTTGGCTGCGGCTGTCGTTGACTTCCGTTGGCTGTTAGTTGTTTTTGTTGTGGTCAAATTTGAATTGTTTGCTGCTGTTTATGTTTAGTGCAACACTGGAAGTGGCCTACGCCTTCTGACACGTGCACACTCACACACTCGCACGCTCACATACGCGCAGAGTCATTTTAAGCGATATTCATTAATGGTGAAAGCGCGACGCGACGCTCGTTCCGTTCCGTTCCGTTGGGCTGCTTCGACTCGGCTTTGTATGCATGCGCCCCGTTAACCGCGACCAAACAACACAAATATCGAACGTGAACTGACACGAAAATTCGCCAAAAACGGGCGCTGCCACAACTGAGCGCTTCGTTTCATCAGCCCGTTTCGTGGCATATACTTCGCACACGAAGTTATCAACTTCGAAATGAGTATACTGCAGCGCCAAACGGCCGTTTCGCGAACTACAGTATCGCAATGCCAGAGAGCAAGAGAGAGCAGCTGTTGTGAGCGAGAGATAGAGAGAGAAATTCCTAGCCTGTTGTTGCAGGGGAAATGTGTGTGGGCAGGGGACTTTTGTAGGCTAAAAAGTTGGGTAATTTGTGACATGATTTCCACTGCTGAAGCCTTTTCGAAATGTTATTGTGACAGTGGAAAAATTACTTGAAATAGTAAATAATTATTAATCAATAATTAAGACAAAAATATTTGTGCACTCTATGCTGTAATAAAGAGGGAAATATTAAAATTAATTATCATAATATTGAAGATTAATTATATCATTTGTTAATTATCATTAACTTTTTATTTCAAAAACTTTAAAAACAGTTTATAATAGCATTATTGATATTCTTTAGAAAGATGTAAGATTGTTATCGTCCACTGCATGATTCTTGTTCTCAGTAGAATTCAATTAAATTTGATTTGAAAAATCTCAATGCGCAGTAATTTAACCGTGGACATGCAATAGAGGTCTGCAAGAATGCATTCATTTCCAACACTACAGCACCGCAAAGTACCAAAGTGTTTTCGAAAAAATACTGTGCTCATTCCGTACTATACAGTATATTGAAGTAGAAAGTACACAGTAGAAAAGTATACTCATTTTCAGAATGAATAATTCAATTATCGTTTTGGATGCATTCATGCATAGTTTCTTTCGTATGAACTATAAATATCATGGAGGACATGCCACAGGCAAACACACAATTCTTTCAATCTCTAAATAAAAATGGTTTGTGTCTTGGATAATTTGGTCCACAGGTGTCCACAGCTAAGTGACGTAAGTTTGTCTGAATCAGAGACGCAAACCAATATAACTTATGCATCTCACACGGTTTACATCAAATATATCAGAAAGAGGATAAAGTTTTTTGTTATAAAACTTGCAGAGCTTGGGATAAAGCTGCTAATGAAAGTCCTTTCAATTCAAGTTGAGGTTCTTGAATTGACTTTTGACAATTGAATTAGCTAAAAACAGAAAGCTGATTAAAGCTATATCTATTTAAAAGAAAAGCATTAACATAAAGCTAAAAAATTTTGTTGGTTTTGATCTAAGGAAAGAATCTTTAGTTTCACTACTTAACAACAGATGAAATTGTATAGCAACGAATGAACGGATATTCTAATTTCGATTTTCAGATTTAATTTAAAAATCAAGTCAAAATCACTTGAAATATTCTTCAATATTTATGTTTACATTATCGCTTCCTCATAATAGATTGTTGGAAACACGCTAACAGCAGTTTTCCTTTGTCGCAAAGTTATTTGTGTGTGATATTTATGACGGTGCCGGATGAAGCTGCAGCTGCAAATGGGTAACTGGTTAGGTTTTGCTTAGTTTTCACTATTCGAATCTGCAATGAAGCTGTCTTCACCTGTGGCTAAAAGCATAACGTAATTCAATTCAATTTTAGTTTTATGCCATTCATTTTTCTTGAGCCATTCAGGCGAACAGGAGAGCAGCAGCACTAACCTATGGCCCACTGCTGAAACGAGGTCAATGGCCAGAAACAATAAAAGAAATTGGCCCACAGGCAGAGAAAGAGATAGGAATAGACAAACTGAGAACCGACTGATGCATGTGGTGTGCGTGACTCTCTCCTCTCTCTGTGTGTGTGTGTGTGTGTGTTAGCTGTAAGTGCAACTGGCTGCTGAACTTATAAATCATAATTTCCAGCAAATAAATCCTTCACGGACAATTTAACCTAGGCTGTGGTGAAGTCAAAATTGCAACAGTCGCAGCTCGATTCCGGCTGCAATCCTGATTCTGCTTCTGATGCTGTTTCAGATTCCGATTCTGTTTCTGATTTTGGCTGCTTTACAATAAGCCTGGCCCACATTTTTATTGTTCCGTCTGCCAAGGACACTCTGCTATAAAAAAGGATAATGTAAGTACTTGGCAGTGTGAGTGAGCTGATGTCTGCATTGGTCATTCAGCAGCAAGTTTTTGAGCACTTGAAAATATATTAATTTTTATTCCAATCAATATTCATTGTATATTCACATTCCACATCTTTTTGGGTGCACTCAAAGAATATTTTGATTAATGTATCAGCAACTCGCAGACATTTGAAAGATCTGTCTGAATTTTCTCTCTCCCAAAAATTATTTGATATGCATTTGCAGACCTGAAATTGAGCCTGGATTCCATTTGTGTATTTGCCTGCTATGGATGAAGCGCTGTCCACTCAATAGCAAATTTTCACTTGACATGATAT
>JAUESR010000134.1:0-33110 GCA_030914345.1 Drosophila koepferae
TCGACATATGGTCTTAAACAACAAGGATTCCTACATTCCTTCGTGGGTAAGGGACCTAGAAAATCGATATAGAGCTTTTGAAAGAAGCGTTGAGTTGTGCTTGATTTCCCTAAAGGTGGACGCAATGTGTGATTTGGGTGCTATTGCACTTACAGCTCCCGCAATTATTCACAAATTTCTGACATCTACTGCCATCTGTGGCTAATAAAGATATCGACGTAGTTTGTCTAGCATCTTGTTTATTCTAGGGTGAGAAGCTAGTGGAGGCTCATGAGCCTTCTTAAGGACTGCTGGAACCAACAGTTGGGGAAAAGTTTCCAACTAAGATCATCGGCTATTTTCTCACCCGATGCATGATCAGCTCTCCGATATATATAGTCGTCAACTACCTTCACATCCGGTGATCTAGACTGTTTGGCTATTATTTTGGCTTTCAGTTCTTGATAGTCAGATACTTAAAATGGCCTGAATCGAGATTTACCAAACAATCGGTTGAAATTGCAGACAAATCTTCTGTGTATGCTCACGATAAAGTATCTGGTACAATATTTTGACTGCCCTTTCTATGTACTATTTTAAATAAAAACCCTTGAAGCTTTAAGCCACCTTTAAAAGAAGCATGATCTGTAACTACCGAAAATTCTTGCCCTTCAACGTAAGCACGGAATTTTTTTATGGCTAGAATAGCTGCCAGGCATTCTTTTTCGGTTACAGAATAATTCCTTTGACAACGGTTAAGTCTGGAAACATAAAAGCAACTGGTACCTCTTCATTGTTGTCTGTAGTTTTGTACTAACATGGCGCCTACACCTGTGTGTCTGGTATCGCAGTGTATAGAGAAATGTATATTAAAATCTGGGCCGTACAAAACTGGAGCCGTACTAAGCTTCACCTTGAGCTCTTCGAACGCCTTTGTGCGGATTCACACCATTCAAATTTTTGTTTCTTCTTCAGCGTATGCGTTATTGGAGATGCAAGTGGCAAGTTCTGAATAAATTTGTTATACCACCTAGTCATACCTAAAAACCGTCTAACTTGTTTTACTGACCGAGGAACTGGGAATTCTGTGATGGCTGCAGTTTTATCCGGATATGTGCTAACAGTACCATTACCAATCACGTAACATAAATATTTTACCTCTTTGAGGAAGAAATTACTTTTCTCAATATTGAGTGTCTCTTAGGACATTTAAAAATGTCTGATACTACTAACAAGTCATCTAATTAATAAAAACTTCACGATGCAGATTACTGGGAGCCTTACAAAGCCCAAAAGGCATAACAGTGTATTGATATAACGACCTAACAGGTACAGTGAATGCAGTTTTATCGCGCGATTTTGACTCTAATGAGATTTGTCAGAAGGCGTCTTTCAAACCTAGACTGGTAATAAATTCAGCTTTTGGTAGCCTACTAAGAAAACCATCAATGAACGGCATAGGATACGCATCCTGAAATGTAACCTCAGTTACTACAAAATCTACGTATGCATAATATCTATCTAAATATATAAAATTGAAGTCCTCTAGCTAAACGGTGTAGAAGTTATACCCAAAAAACCTAAAAAAAGAACGAATTTTCGAACTTTTATCGATAATTGGAAATGGGATGAGTTATCGAAAAAAAAAAAATAAATAAATAAATTCGTACTGCGTAGCTAACATAAGAGTGTTCATGTGTGAAATTTCAGCTCTAGCTTTTGTAGTTTCCGAAATCTCGACGTTCATACGGACGGACGGAGGGACAGACGGACAGGGCTAGATCAACTTATTTTTTTATGCTGATCAAGAATATATATACTTTATGGGGTCTGCGACGTCTCTTTCTGCCTGTTACATACATTTTCACATAACTATTATACCCTTAATTCATATTTTTCGGAAGATGATGCGTTGGAAAGGAGTGTGCTTGGGATCAACCCGAATCTGGCGATACATCTTTTCAATATCGGCGTTGAACACATACCGATAGTATCGCCATTGCAGAATTTGCATCATGAGATCGGACTGGAGGATGGGTCCTGGGTGAAGGATATCGTTCAGGCTTTTCTCATTGGGAGAGGGACATGATGCATTGAACACTACTCTCACCTTAGTGGTAGTGCTATCGGGTTTAAAAACTTCATGGTGCGGCAAATAAAAATTGCCAATGGCAGGGTTGTCACAGTGGCGAATTGGCCTAATATGACCCAGGCCGATATACTCTTGCAGTTATAGCATCGTATTCAGCCTTGAGGGTCGGATTTCTCGTCAAACGGTTCTCGTTCTTCAGGAATTGACCCAAAGCGATGGACCGTGAATGGCCTAAATCAAACGTGGTCGGGATCCTTAAACGGACATATGAGCCAGAAGCTGTCCCTCTTAGTTGTATGGACAAAATTGTCTTACAGAACGAGTCGCCTGGGAAGATTCTCCACCTCCCAAAATTTGGAGAGGAGGTGATCGAGCTTTTCTTCCTCGGAGAAGGTGACTCGAGTCGTGAACGCTGAAACGGCTCTGCGAGCCCCTTGAGAGACTGGACCCGTAAGGATCCAGCCGAAGATGGTCTCTTGTCCCATAAGAGATCCGCAAAGGTTGGGATGGAACCCCCCTTTAACGAGGGACGGAAGGATATCCGCCCCAGCAAGAACGTCAATCTGGGCGCTCTTGAAAAATAAGGGGTCGGCTAACGGAATGTCAGGAAGACGATCCAAGACTTGTTGCGGAACGGGATATGACAACAAGTTGCCGGAGAGCTGAGGAGAGCACGAAAAGCTGATGCCTCAATTCGGACCATTGGATTCAGCGGAGTACCAATCTGGAACTCACATGTTTTAGCGACTGGGCCGTTACAGAACGGCCCAAACCAGACACTTGTGTCTGCACTGCTCGGAATGGCAATCTTAACAAGCGAAACAATCGCTCTGATATAAACGTCGCTTCGGATCCCGAATCGACCAAGGCTCGGGCAGGAAGGAATGTGGCTCCTAGGTGATGCACGTTGATGATCGCCGTACCTAGCAATACGCCTTGATCGTTAGCTGAGAAAAACGATTGAACCCCAGGGGCCACCTCGGATGTGGGAGGCCTCACAGAGGCGTTGGACTGTGAATTGCTACCAGAGTGCCCTTCCCGGTGAAGGAGCGTGTTATGCCTAGCCTTGCACTTTGCGCAGTTGTGTATGCTGGTGCACTCACGCAACTGGTGGCCCTGAGCGAAGCAGTTTCAGACAAAGTTGCTTCCGCCTGATTTAAGCACCTCGGGCTGCAACGGACATGTGCAGAAAAATTAGGGACACATTCGAACGGGGATGGTTCTCTTTGGCACACAGCTCACATTTTTTTACTTTTGTGGCCACCTGAGTCTCAAAGGCGTTGACCTTTTTGCAAAGAGAAGAGCTCATGGATCTGGGGTCTGAGAAAGAGGCTTTTGATGGCGGGTCTGTCACCTTCCATGGCTTCGAGAGCACGAGCGCGCTCGCTAAGAAAATGACTGACGTCCTGCCAAGCGGATATCGGACTTCCTCAATAAGGACTGCTCCCAGAGAGATCGAGTCTGTTCCGGCAATTTGGAGGTGCACAGGAACACGAGGATACAATCCCAGCTCTCAGTAGAGATCTGAGCGTGCTCGATGGCAGTGACGCACCTATGAATAGTGCCATGCAGCTCTCTGAGAGCCGAGCCCTGACTCCTTGATGACCTTGGAAAGGTTGAACAAGATATTCAGTTGGCTATTAGATAATAGTCGCTTGTTCTCGAAATGAGAACACAGGCGGCCCAAGCCGAAGCAAACCCGTCGTTTGTGAGTGGACACTCAGCGACTAAAGCGTTTGCCCTCGCCTGCTGTCTTCGAATTGAGGTGGAATAGTTTCTCCACAGGAGTCAGACGCGGATTTTGGATGTAAATGGCCGTGAATAGATACCGGAAGGTTGGCCAACGCAAGGTAATCGCCGTGAAACACTTCCGTGTCAACGGGTGGAAGGCGACAGCAATAGGAGCGAACGTAAGGGGAGGCGGAGCACACGACGCGGAGAGGGCGTCGATCTGCAAACATAATCGGGTTATGCACCGCTCGTAAACGGTATAACAATGGTCGCATTTACCCTCCATAGATTCTATCTCGCCACTATCTGCCCCTTGACTCAAGACTTTGGAACCCGCCTTGTATTCTGCATCTTCCCATAAGGTTTTGACCCAATCCCGCCGCACTTCGAGGGTCCGGAGCTGGGCCGCTTCGGTGGCGCCAGAGTCCTCGGGACCGTCAATGCGGGCTTTAAACTTGATAAGCCTATCAGCAGCAGAAATAAAGTCAATGAGAGACATGTTTGCTGACGTACTTGCTGGCTTTGGACTGGATCGGGTTACGACCGGACTGCGTTTTAACGCGCTGGTGGATTGCGGTTTTCCAGAAGGAATAGGAGATGCTGAAGAGCTGCGTTTGATTAAACGCGAAGAGGGTACACTCAATTGTGCACGACCGGACCGATCGGACATGGATGCTGACTAGCAAGTAGTTTACAGCAGGTTCTTAGACCGCACTGAGATGTTCCTATTTGTCTAGAGCAAGAGTCGAAGGACCAGACAATGTTTACGAGCGCCTAGTAAGGACAGAATTTATTCACTTTAATTTAATCAGGATAGATTAAATCAGCAGAAGAAATGCCTACAATTAATTTAATCAGGATAGATTAAACCAGGAGAAGAAATGCTAATAATTAATTTATCAAGATAGATTAAATAATTATAAGACGGAGCGAAATAATTTATTTATCGAATTAAATAAACACGAAAGCCAATTTATTTAATCAGGATAGATTAAATAATTATAAGAGAAAGCGAAATAATTTATTTATTCGAATTAAATGTTAAGTCGCTACATTTTGGTAATCGCAGGGACTGCTTGCAGACTGGACAAACTGATTTATTGGTTATTTTCGTGTTAAAACATGAATGATGAAATGTATGGCCACAGTCTTTTTTAAATAACGGGCTCTCAATAGTAATGGACTCAGTACAAATAAAACAGTCTGGACTAGGTTCGTCAGGCAGGGATAAATTTTCGCTACTACGGGTTACAGGCATTTTCCTATTTCGCTATTTCTATAAATATAAATAACAACTATATTAACAGATAATTGATACATGAATTTAACTATCAATAAAAAACTAATAAACCCAGTTCAATGATAATATGTAGGAATACAAATAAACAACTAATGCATCAACATAAAACAAAAAGAAAATTATACAGAAGAGCGATAATTGAAAGGAAAATAAAAAAATAAAAAAAAGTAAACCAAATTCAAAAAAAATATCTCATTACATACGATTTCGGGGTACCATTCGAACACATCCCATAGGCGATTTAAGACAAGTATTATTTTGTGCTAAGAAGATAGTAGAACTTTCATTAAAGAATATGTAGAAAGAATAGAATATAAGAACTGTCGCTTTGACTAATGGTTATGAATACGCCCTTAAGGCGTAAATATCGTTTTGCGCGGAGCGTAATAGAACGCGTTCATTGTAAACCACTACCAGCAGCAAGACAAAAACAAACAAGTATTCTTCTTTACGAACGTATGAGCGCGCGCTCTGCTAACCGCACAGTTGCTGCCGTGGCTTGCTGGTGGGTTGGGTTGAACTTTGGACGCTTATAACTCTATTTCTACATGGACGATTCTTACGAAATTCAGTAGAGTAGATTCAGAGTATCTAAATGTATTTATTTGCCAAATTGCAAGTCTCTAGTATTTGAAATGAGTTTTTTTTGGCATTAATCGACAGTTTGCTCGAGATCCAAAACAATTTTACTCATTTGTTAACTTGAAGCGTAAGTCTTCTGGCTTGCCGTCTTCATTTGTCCTTGGAGCTAAAAAAAATTTGTACTGATCAGTATTCCTCTGATCTTTTTGCAGATTTTTTTCAATCCACTTACTCTTCTGTTGACCTATATACCATTGCTAAAATTGTTTAATTTGGCTTTGGAAACTTCTGTGTTCCCTTCAATATGGAAAGAGTCGTTCATCATTCCTCTATATAAAAAAAGGTGGAAAATCTGATATTTCCAATACAGAGGTATTGCGAAATTATCTGCTATTCCGAAGCTATTTGAAAAAATTATAGCATCAACCTTGCAACATTTCTGGAAATCCATTATTCAACTATCCCAACATGGTTTTATTCAGAATCAATCAACATCCTCGAATTTACTCGAATTTACTTCACTTGTTAATGATAGTTTTTCTAAAAAAAATGCAAACTGATGTTATTTATACTGATTTCAGTAAAGCATTAGAAGTTAATCATCAGATACTAATTCTGAAGCTTGAACGTTTAGGATTTTCCCCTAAACTTGTGTCCTGGATTTCATTCTATTTGAAAAAAAGTCAAAGAGTCTTGCTGAGAACAGCTACTTCTAAACTTATCTATGCTTCGCCTGGTGTTCCTCAAGGTAGCCAAGGTAGGACCATTACTCTTTTCGATTTTTATAAATGACCTTCCTAGTTGCATCTCTTATTCTACCGTATTTATGTATGCGAATGATGTAAAACTTTGCCTTTCATACTCCAGTGCAAATGGGCATCTACACCTTCAAGATGACCTAAAGCATTTCAATCTTGGTGTGTGGTGAGCCAGTTGCACCTAAATTGCTCAAAGTGTATGACTGACTTTCACTCGTTCCGTTCCTCATATTGTTGACTATAAAATTAGTAACATTTCCTTACAACGTATCTTACAGTCAAAGATCTTTGTGTTCTCTTTGGACTGTAAACTTAATTTCAATCTTCATATTTCTACCATCATAAATGAAGCCAAAAGCGTGCTTGGCTTTATTAAACGTTGTTTTAAGGAATTTAAAGATATTTTATTATTATTAAACGTTGTTTTAAGGAATTTAAAGATCCTTTTATTACCAAACAATTATTTATCAGGATCGTATCGAATCAGTCCAAAAACAGTTTCTTCTTTTTGCCCTAAGGGATCTTAACTGGGACAGTAATTTACGATTACCATCTTACCATAGTAGGCTTCAGCTCATTGATCTTCCATCGTTAGTGAATCGTAGAACAATTTTAGGAATTGATTTTCTGCACAAAGTAATTAACGGTAATATTGATTCGTCCTTTTTGTTAATGCGTCTTAATTTCTCGGTTCCGTCCCGAACAACTAGACATTATCGTCCGCTTCATTTACCTATATGCACTACGGATTATTCTTTGCATAGTGCGTTTCATGTTCATGTTAATTTTAATAAATATTATCACGTATTTTCCTTAGAGCTCTCTCTTCCTAAAATTAAATCGTTGCTTTTAGCTCACCTTAGGGAAATCACTCGCAATGCACATGCATAAGCTACATTATGTCTATTGTTGCTTGCAGTGATTTCTCAATCCTATCAAATATTCTATATTATAGCTCTTCTTTTAATCTATCTTTCAATATTGTTAATATCTTCCTTGTTTCTTTACTAATTTTTATTTTACTTTATTTTTATTTATTTTATTTATTTTTTTGTTATTAATTTGTAATTTTGAGAATTATTAAATTGTAATTATATTAATTATATTTAATCTCTTATAATCTATTTTTTAAATTTTCATTTAACACTTTCTTTGCATAGTTTCAATAGTTATCACTGACCACATTTGGCTGTGAATTGGGGCATAGCTGGTCGGATTGGCAAATAAAACACCCCCATCGGGTTGGTGATTCTATTTTAATAATTGCATTTTTGTAGGCTATTTTGACTCTCGTTATGTCAATATTTAAAATAAAATAAAATAAAAATAAAATAAGCTATAATTGATAATTTATTTAAAATAATGCAAAATATAAGAATATATATAGCAAGAAAAGGAGTTACAAAAGAGATGTGCTAATTAAGGGAAAATATTCTTATGGGGTAGATAGGTTGGGGAAATAAAGATGTAATATTTAAATAATTATAAACTAATTAACTCATAACTTTTCATGATTAGGTTAGATTTTTTTTTTTCACTGTTCGTATGCGTCGACTTATGGTACGCACCACGCCCACTATGGTACGCACCACGCCCACTACTAAAGCTGCTTGAGGCTTCTGTGTCGATCGTAGCTTTCTGATGCTCGTCTCCAATGGCCACTATCGTCGTCAGTGGTCGCTGGTCGTTTCCCGACTGGCAACAGGGCAACAGTGCGCACGCCTATGCGTCCACACTGCCAGCAAAATTCCAGTGCCTTGTTGCGGCAATCAAAAGGCCCGGTGTCCTTCCTGGCCACACATCCGGCACGCTCTGGCAGGATCCGGGATGTGTGTCCTTCATCCTCAGTTCCCTCAGTTCTTAGTGCAGGACGAGGACTCTTATCCTGGCTCGCAGATCGGGGAGGCTGTTGTTATAGATCAGCTTCATCTCATAGTAGGCTCCATAGCGCAGCGGCCGCATGAGAGTCTGCATCTCCACCATGTAGATCTTGAAGGGCTCATCCACCATCTGCTTCCGACGCCGGACCTCGTCTTTGAGATCCTCCATATAGTCCCTCGGCGGGAGAATTCTTGGAAGTTCCTTCCAGTACCTATTGTTGGCCACGTACCACTTCAAGGCCATACCTTTGAGCAGCATTGCCCTTGCGATCAAATCCAGATCCAGGCCATATTTGTCTGCCGACCACTCCCGCTCCAGAAACTCCAAAGGCTTTGAGGTGCTATCGAAGCGGAAGTTCTGTTCTGTGCCGCTTGGCCCTCGTGTCCTTGATTCCGGACGTGGCTCTCCATGCTCTTTGTTCTTTCTTCTGCAGCCGCGCAGCAGTACTGGTGGATCGTCATCGTTTCCACGACGACAGTTGGCGCGTTATCTCTGAGCGATGGACGGCGTCCATGTTGACGCGCCAGCTCGGCGAGCCTGAGCGAATAAGGAATCCTTCCTTCATTCGCCTTGGCCCACTCACCGAACTGTCTCCGTATCACGTCCAATGTGCCCGATAAAGTGACTCCAAACTCGTCACCGTATCGCAGCACTTTGTCTTTTAGAGATTATATACCCAAGCTCGCACCATTTTGCACAAATATGAATTATTCTCTTATCGCAGGGTCCATGTTGGGCGCCAGTTGTAACGAACCTTCGGTTATACCCGAGTTTAAGCCGGGCCAGTTTCAGCCGACTGTGTGTTCGTTTCAACAAATTTATTTGTTGAAGCCCCTGCGATGTTTGAATAAATACACTTTGTGTTTGCGATTTCAGCTTGGTATATATTCTCTTATTAATTATATTCGCTTTACAATTCATTTTAGAACCTGTTCACCAGATCGTCGAGTGTTCACGCGCTCCAGCTAGGTGAGCGACTATGGCTCAGTGGCACTAGGATTCGCCCAGAATACGCCAGGATTCGCTCTGTATGCTCCAGCGGTTCGCTCGGATATTCTACAGGCTACTCCTACAGCTGGACTCTTGGCATACCTAGTTTATTTCGCACATAATGCTACGCCCTTTTCGCACGGCCACGTGAATTTACTCACTCTTGGTACAGGATTCGCCAAGCTTCTAACACAAATTGCAATTGCGCTGCACCAATTCCCTCGGCCGCTGCTGCTCCTGTGTTATCTCTGGTCCGTCCAAATAACCTCCTAGGATATTTTTGTGTGCTCCCATGATGTACTGTCCGCCTGAGGTCTTTGATGTCGGTGTCCTGTGGCGACATCGTAGTACTTCAGGCCTGTCTGCCGCTCGGTCCCACCTATTGGCAACGTCGTGTGATCTGGGATGACGCCAGAAGCCCGCCAAATGTCGTGGCACTCTCTGGTGGCCCAATTAATCGCTGTTGCCATGCGAAAAAAAAGCGTCCATTACTTTCTCGGCTGGGAGCGGTACCTCGGCTAACGCTCCCATACGATCGACGTGCGAGAGACGCGAGCCAATTGCTGAATATGTTGGAGCGAAAGAGACGGACTATAGCCCGGTGTCTGACCCCTTCCAATCGCAGGGGTTGCTCTTACTTGTTGTTATTGACAATTGCTACGCGAGAGGTTGGAAATTGCAATTTGAATTGTATAGAATCAAGTTGTGTATTTATTATGTTAATGTGGCTTTATGTGAGTAATATAAACCAAATAAAAAAAGAAAATGTAATGTTTGTTGTTTTGATTGTCTAATAATTACCCCGTGGTGTATGTACATATATATGTGTATACAAATGCTTAAGAGACTCAGCTGTGGATCGGCAAGTTACTCTAACAGCGAATATAGGTTTGTTGAATATATCCACTAACCTTACAACACTTAGACTGGACAACTATAACAAACTTTTTATCGCACCAGAGCGTACGTACCAACTTCGGGAGTCAAAATATGATACAACGAATTCATTTCGCTGCAAGCGCTCAACCGGTATGGTCATATATTCATATGCTATGCGCTATTTTTACTTTATTAGAAATCGATCTACGCGAGTAGCCTGATTAAAACTGAGCCGCCGCTTGGTAGATCGAATGAAATGTTAAAGGACAGAGCGCAATGCAGCGATAGAGCGTATTAACAAGACTCTCTTAAGTGGCGTATATGAAGCGCTTGTTTTCTAGACTCAACAATGTCTGAATATGTGAATATACCACATGCTTGCCATATTTACCATATTCTAAATCGCAAATATATATGTATATATGACAGCGTTTGTGCCGTAAATGAGAATTCTGCACCCGGTATCATATGACTGAAACGTTTTTTCTTGTTAACAAACTTACAGTTTAGGATGAGGTATGTTTGTTGGTAGCATAATATGAGAATGTGGTGTGGAGGAGCAGTTTCTGTTAGTAAAAGCTGACATTAACAATCCACACATGAGAATTTTTAATGATACATTCACATGAAAATATAAAAATAAGTAAGCTATTGGAAATGAGCGCCTGGAAGGAAATATACTACATGTATTTTAACATAACAAAGTCATAATAACCCGATTTCCCATTTATCAGGGGTATAGTATTATTATGACTAAATTATATACGATTTTAGTTTCAAATTTCGACCTTTAAAATTAAAATCATATTTAATAAGATATATATACTTTTTTTACAGACCTACAGAGAACGAAAGAGCTCGAGTATACAGCTAGCACTGGATTCTTCGTATCGATTGTAGTGACTCAGTGGTGCGATTTGATAATCTGTAAAACAAGGAGAAATTCTATAATTCATCAAGGAATGCGCAACCACGTTTTGAATTTTTCTTTGGTTTTCGAAACCGTTGTTGCCTGTTTAATATGTTACCTCCCAGGAATGAAAACGGCACTCCCGCATGTACCCAGTAAAGTAAGCTAAGAATTTAGAAATAAATAAATAACTATATATATATACCAACCAATTTATCTTAGATTTATCTGGTGGACATATACATTACCATTTGGAGCCCTTATAATTTTATTCGATGAGGGACGTCGGTATTTTATAAGGCGAAAACCAGGTGGATGGGTCGAGCAGGAGACGTACTACTAACAAATTTGATATTAGTGGCATAAAGATCGATTTAACATTTTCCAACCCAATTTTCATAACTTTTAGGTCAATTCCTGCTGATAAAATTTAAAACACAAATACAAACAGCTCTTCAATTTTGACCAAAATTTTCAATCAAATAAAAATATATTATACATAATATTAAATTATATATCACTATATATTTTATATATTAGATTTCCCATCTGGGGTAGACTCAGTTTGTAGAGATGATCGATAGTAATTTCACAACCATCGATTGTGAACGATAGCTCTCAATTTTCTTTGTGTTTTAATTTTTTCCAGTCACCAGATTAGTGCATTATGTACTATTCATCTCCATATTTGCTCGGTGCTGTCATTTTTGGTTCGGGCAGCAAAAAAATATATCGAATGTATACTACATGATAGTCATCACTACTAGCGCTCGAACGAAATGATTCTATTCTTATATATTCTATCTCTCTCTCTCTCTCTATCTCTCTATCTCTCTTTATCTTTCTCTATCTCTCTATCTCTCTCTTACTCTCTCTCCCCCCCTCTCTCTCTCTCTCTCGCTCTCTCTCTGACTCACTCACTCTATTGTCTCTCAAATTGATGTATGAATTGTAAGGTAGTTTCTAAGGCTGGAGTATCACTCAGTCTACTCCAGGGTCCCCTTACAAAACATTTGTTTAAGGACGGGACTACAATTAAGAGGAAGGGTGTAGAAATGTCATTAGGGAGGTTGTGGGCGCGGCAGAGTTTCTCACCTATCACAAGGCGCAGCAACTTTTGGCACGGCCAGGGATTTCGTCGCCTGGCGAACGGACTTTCGCCACGTTCTGAACCGCCGAGTTAAGTTAGAGTGGAGCGGAGAGGGTGGAATTTGCGACAGGTTACCCCTCGCCGCTTTTACTTTAGTACTAGGGTAGATGAGCTAAACTTTGTTGAACTTATGGCATGCCCAATTAAATAAATAAAAACTCACGTTTCTCTATCGACATTCGTTTATTCACTTTTTATACTTTGTTCCCAAAGGGAAAAAAGTATATTGGGTTTGTGTATGTCCGTCTTGCTGTCCGTCCGTCTGTCCGTATGAACGCAATATTTTTTCTGCGCTATTAGAGCTAGAGACTTGAAATTTTAAACATATACTCATATATGCTCCCGAATTATAAAGTGCTAAAATTTTCCCGATCAGCCCACTAGGGGCGTGGCAAATCGGAAAACTCTTCCGCCCATAGTCAAGTTATCATACTAGATGATGATCTAGAGAGTTGCAATTTGGAATGTATACTCGGGGTGACAACCCAAGTTCAAAAAGCTATGGCGGATATATCTAAGCCCATTGGGGGTGTGGCAAATCGGGAAAAACGTATCTTCTACACCGTTAAAGCTAGAACGCTGAAATTTTGCATGCGAGTTTATGTTATGATTCTAAGAAGATCGAACAAAAGTTATATGTCTACGACCATTGGGGGCGTGGCAAAACGGACCTGAATATATAGTGATTTTTTCAAATTGTGCTATATTTTGAACACTATTAACACTAGAGACTTGAAATTGCATGTATATTCTGGTTGACAACCCAAGACCAATAAGCTATGGTAGATATATCTACGCCCACAGGGGGCGTGGCAAACCACAAAAGTTTATATCTACAGTTTTAGAGCTAGAAGCTTGAAAATTGGATGGTTCAGTTACTAATGTCATCCTCTATCGATGACCCAAGAATAATTGTCAGCCTCTTTAGGGGCGTGGGCGTATTAATGTATTTTGTTAACGTCGGGTTGGCGTTCCAGATGTTGTTTGTTGTCGAATGGTGTGATGCGGGTGCTGGTGTGTGTTTGTGTGTAGTGTGGGTGATGTATGTGTATTAATACAGGAAAGTCGAGTGTAATCGAGTAATTTAATGTTTCACAACTTTATTTCATATAAAAAAATGTGTATGTGCATGAGTAGAAAATTAAATGGAATGGCCACCGGAAACGCCTCCAAGTTGGCCGCGAGCGCCCACCGCTCAAATGGTCATGTTAATAACATAAAAAATGTTGTTAACAGACCTGGTGTGGAGAGGGAGGAGCAAAGCACGTTAATGCCAGATTTGACATTAACATACTCCCACCCCCCCTTGCAATGATTGCAATGTCGTCCTACTGTCCTCATTCGTGCACGAGCCCGACAGAATCCACCCGAGTTCGGTGTTCGGTGTTCTGGGCCAATGGGAGGCCGCCTATGCTGGGAACGAAACCCGGAAGCAGGATGTGAGAATACACATCTGCTCCCAGCACAATGAGCACCGAACTGGGAGAATCCCAGCGAGCGTCGGCCAGAGTGATCCCGGGAAACGGGGATCTGCGTTCAACGGCACGGACGGGTGTCCGGCAGTTTAGTTGGGAGTCCAGTTGCAGGATCAAGTCCAGTCGGAAATCCGAAGTCTTGGAAGCGACGAGAGCCGTGCAAACCTGTCTCGGACCAACACTAGTGACGGACAGACTGAAGGTCCGTGCCAGTTCAGCGTTGATCCGGCTAGTGGGGTTGCATTGGTCGATCAAGACTCGTATATCGAACTGCTTAGACGGAGTATGAAGCGCGACAATGGCGGTGGGCAGGATGCTGACGTCTTTGTACTGCATCAAAGTCGACAGAGGGGGTCGCCTGGCGCTGGGGAGCTTGTGGCGCGTTGGCGTACTCGGCGACGAGTTCGCTTTGTGCCTGGTAGGTGGAGCAACGTGTGGTGGTCTTTGCCACACGTTTTACATCCTTGACGCTGCGGCACGTTGGCCCGGAATGTTGGTGGGCCAAGCATTTTGGGCAGTATTTATTGCGTTGCCCTCAGACGCTTTTCCACCGGAAGTCCCAGGAAACGCTGACATTTCCGCAGCGCGTGAACTCCCTCGCCAGACACGGCAACCGGAAGGAGTTGACAGCCCCTGGGGTTGGTTGCTGATCTGACGGCGCCATAGCTGAAATGAAGGAATGGTGTGATTGAGAGGAATGGTTGGAGGATGAAGATAGTACACCTAGTTGGACATCACAGACATGGCTTCGTCCGACGGTAGTATATAAACCTGGACGGGCCTACGAATAATACCCCGAGCGGTGAGGACGTTTACCACTAGAGCCATTCTATCCTTTCCAGGATAGACAAGATGGATGCGGGCGAGTCGCCATTCATTGATGGCGACATAGTCATCTTTGATGATGAGCACATCCCGATCTTCAAGTCACGACGTGGGGTGTGCCATTTGATTCGCTTGTGCAGCTCCTTAAGGTACTCTTCCTTCCAACGGAAGCAAAATTGTTGGAGGAGAGCCTTAAGTCGCTGCCAGCGATTGCTCAGCGTCTTTGCTGTGCTGGAGTCGTAAAACTTTGGAAAATATTCACGCAGCCTGTGATTCAGAATTTGCATCGTAAGATCGGATTGAAGGCCTGGATGAAGAGTATCATTCAGGCTTTTCCCATTGGAAGAGGGGCAACACTGCGTGATGCGGCAAGTAGAAATTGCCAAAGTCGGGTTCCTTAAATGGAAGTGTCACGACACATGAGCCAGAACTGTCCGTCTTGGTTGTTTGGACGGCGTTGTCTTCACCACCGGAATCTGGCTCCCGGGCCACCTTGGGAGAGGAGGTCATCGAGCTTTTCTTCCTCAGAAAAGGTGACTCGGGTCGTGAATGCTGAAACATTTTGTAGTTTCTGCGTGACTGGACCAGTAAGGACCCAGCCGAAGATAGTCTCTTTGCCCCATTAGAGAGTTGCAGAGATTAGGGCGGAAGCCTCCTTTAACGACCGCTGGAAGGATATCCGCTCCTAAGAGGACATCAATTTAGCGCTCTTAAAGAATAAGGGGTAAGCTAACGGACAATCGGGGAGCTTCATCTAGGAGGCGCTGAGGAAGGGGGTATGACGGCAGATTGCCTCAGAGTTGTGGGAGGATAAGTGCCGAAGCCTCAAACCCGGAGCGTTGGCTTCAGCTTCCGCGACTGGGTCGTTACAGAAGAACCCAGGCCTGACATCTGAGTCTACACTGTTTGGAATGGCAACATGAGCCTAGCCTTGCATCTGGAACAGTTGTAGATACTAGGGGCAGTCGCGCAACTGATGGCCTTGTGCGAAACAATTCAAGTACAGCTTCTTCCTTTTCACGTATGTCTCACGTGCTGCCACGGACATCTGCGAAAACTTCGGACACAGACGAATGGGATGCATCTCTTTTACACTCAAACCACACTTCTTGTTCTGTGGGCGTATTTGAGTCTCAAGGAGTTGACTCTTTTTGAGACAGCCGGGGTGCATTTGGAGTCGTTGACTAAAATTTTGGGAGCTGATCTGTCGCCTTCCATCGCCTCGAGCGCGCGAGCGCGTTCGGTGAGGAAGTGGCTGACTTCAGCCCAGGACGGGGATCTCGGACCTACGAACTAGCGAGTGCTCCCAAAGTGACCGTGGGTGGTCAGGCAATTTTGAGACTTGGGCAACCGTGGAGACTTGGGCGTGCTCGATGGCAGTGATACATCTATGGATGGTGTCAATCAGTTCTCTAAGAGCCGAACCCGACTCTTTGTTGACTTTGGACACATTGAGCAGAACTTTAAGCTGGCTGTTGACTAACTGCCGCTTGTTTTCGTACCGCGCGCAAATAGTCACCGTGAAACACTTCCGTGTCGACGGCCGGAAGACGACAGCCTCCAGAAGAGGTAATGGGAGTGAACGTAGGAGCTGGCGACGCGGAAAGGGCGTCGATCTGAGTACCTAATCTGACTATGCATCGTTCGTAGACAGTGTAACAATGGTCGCACCCTTGACTTAAAGCTTTGGAACATGCCTTATATTGGCCTTCTGCGTCTTCCCATAAGGCTCTAACCCGATCCTTGCGGACCTCAAGGGTACGGATCTGGGCCGCCTCGGTTGAGCCAGAGTCCTCAGGTATGTCAATACGGGCCTCAAATTTGATAAGCCGATCAGCGGCGGAAATAAAGTCCGAGAGAGACATGTTTGAAACGCTTGCAGGCTTTGGACTTGATCGGGTTACGACCGGACTGCGCTTGAACGCGGTGGAGGTCTGTGATTTCCCCGAGGGAACAGGAGAAGCTGAAGTGCTGCGTTTAACTAAACGCGAAGAGGGTACACTCAACTGTGTACGACGTGACCGATCGGTCATGAATATTGACTAGCAGGTGACTGCCAGCGGGTTTCCAGACAGAGAGGGTTTCCCATTGCCTAGAGCCCAGTACAAGAGCCTACAATCAGAGTAAATTAAGTTCTCTAAGGAGCGAGCACAATTAATTTAATCAGAATAGCTTCAACAATTACAGGAAAGTGAGAAATAATTTATTTATTTGGAACTAAATAAACACGAGAGTAGATTAATTTAATCAGAATAGATTAAATCAGCAAAAGATTACAATTAATTTAATCAGAATAGATCAAATAATTATAATCGAGGGAGAAATAATTATTTATTCGAACTAAATAAAACACGAGAGTAGTTTAATTTAATCAGAATAGATTAAAGCAGCGAAAGAGTACAATTAATTTAATCAGAATAGATCAAATAATTATAATCGAGAGAGAAATAACTATTTATTCGAACTAAATAAAACACGAGAGTAGATTAATTTAATCAGAATAGTTTAAATCAGCAAAAGATTACAATTAATTTAATCAGAATAGATCAAATATTTATAATCGAGAGAGAAATAATTATTTATTCGAACTAAATAAAACACGAGAGTAGATTAATTTAATCAGAATAGATTAAATCAGCAAAAGATTACAATTAATTTAATCAGAATAGATAAAATAATTATAATCGAGAGAGAAATAATTATTTATTCGAACTAAATAAAACACGAGAGTAGATTAATTTAAATAGAATCCATTAAATCAGCAAAAAAAATACAATTAATTTAATCAGAATAGATTAAATAATTATAAGAACGAGGAATAATTTATGTATTCGAAATAAATAAAGACGAGAGTAAGTTAAGTTAAAAGAGTGGCGGTGGGCAGGATGCTGACGTCTTTGTACTGCATCAAAGTCGACAGAGGGGGTCGCCTGGCGCTGGGGAGCTTGTGGCGCATTGGCGTACTCGGCGACGAGTTCGCTTTGTGCCTGGTAGGTGGAGCAACGTGTGGTGGTCTTTGCCACACGTTTACATCCTTGACGGCTGCGGCACGTTGGCCCGGATGTTGGTGGGCCAAGCATTTTGGGCAGTATTTATTGCGTTGCCCTCAGACGCTTTTCCACCGGAAGTCCCAGGAAACGCTGACATTTCCGCAGCGCGTGAACTCCTCGCCAGACACGGCACCGGAAGGAGTTGACAGCCCCTGGGGTTGGTTGCTGATCTGACGGCGCCATAGCTGAAATGAAGGAGTGATGGTGTGATTGAGAAGAATGGTTGGAGGATGAAGATAGTACACCTAGTTGGACATCACAGACATGGCTTCGTCCGACGGTAGCATAATCAACCTGGACGGGCCTACGAATAATACCACGTAAGATCGGATTGAAGGCCTGGACGAAGAGTATCATTCAGGCTTTTCCCATTGGAAGAGGGGCAACACTGCGTGATGCGGCAAGTAGAAATTGCCAAAGTCGGGTTCCTTAAATGGAAGTGTCACGACACATGAGCCAGAACTGTCCGTCTTGGTTGTTTGGACGGCGTTGTCTTCACCACCGGAATCTGGCTCCCGGGCCACCTTGGGAGAGGAGGTCATCGAGCTTTTCTTCCTCAGAAAAGGTGACTCGGGTCGTGAATGCTGAAACATTTTGTAGTTTCTGCGTGACTGGACCAGTAAGGACCCAGCCGAAGATAGTCTCTTGCCCCATTAGAGAGTTGCAGAGATTAGGGCGGAAGCCTCCTTTAACGACCGCTGGAAGGATATCCGCTCCTAAGAGGGACATCAATTTAGCGCTCTTAAAGAATAAGGGGTAAGCTAACGGACAATCGGGGAGCTCATCTAGGAGGCGCTGAGGAAGGGGGTATGACGGCAGATTGCCTCAGAGTTGTGGGAGGATGAGTGCCGAAGCCTCAATCCGGAGCGTTGGCTTCAGCTTCCGCGACTGGGTCGTTACAGAAGAACCCAGGCCTGACATCTGAGTCTACACTGTTTGGAATGGCAACATGAGCCTAGCCTTGCATCTGGAACAGTTGTAGATACTAGGGCAGTCGCGCAACTGATGGCCTTGTGCGAAACAATTCAAGTACAGCTTCTTCCTTTTCACGTATGTCTCACGTGCTGCCACGGACATCTGCGAAAACTTCGGACACAGACGAATGGGATGCATCTCTTTTACACTCAAACCACACTTCTTGTTCTGTGGGCGTATTTGAGTCTCAAAGGAGTTGACTCTTTTTGAGACAGCCGGGGTGCATTTGGAGTCGTTGACTAAAATTTTGGGAGCTGATCTGTCGCCTTCCATCGCCTCGAGCGCGCGAGCGCGTTCGGTGAGGAAGTGGCTGACTTCAGCCCAGGACGGGATCTCGGACCTACGAACTAGCGAGTGCTCCCAAAGTGACCGTGTGTGGTCAGGGCAATTTTGAGACTTGGGCAACCGTGGAGACTTGGGCGTGCTCGATGGCAGTGATACATCTATGGATGGGGTCAATCAGTTCTCTAAGAGCCGAACCCGACTCTTTGTTGACTTTGGACACATTGAGCAGAACTTTAAGCTGGCTGTTGACTAACTGCCGCTTGTTTTCGTACCGCGCGCACAGGGAACTCCAGGCTGATGCAAAGCCGTCGTTTGTGAGAGGACACTCCGCGACTATCGTATTTGCATCGCCTGCTGTCTTCGAAAGCAGATGGAACAACTTCTCCACCGGGGTTAAGCGCGAATTGTTTATATAAACCGCTGTGAAGACGTCTCTGAACGTAGGCCAGCGCAAATAGTCACCGTGAAACACTTCCGTGTCGACGGCCGGAAGACGACAGCCTCCAGAAGAGGTAATGGGAGTGAACGTAGGAGCTGGCGACGCGGAAAGGGCGTCGATCTGAGTACCTAATCTGACTATGCATCGTTCGTAGACAGTGTAACAATGGTCGCACCCTTGACTTAAAGCTTTGGAACATGCCTTATATTGGCCTTCTGCGTCTTCCCATAAGGCTCTAACCCGAAACCTTGCCGACCTCAAGGGTACGGATCTGGGCCGCCTCGGTGAGCCAGAGTCCTCAGGTATGTCTATACGGGCCTCAAATTTGATAAGCCGATCAGCGGCGGAAATAAAGTCCGAGAGAGACATGTTTGAAACGCTTGCAGGCTTTGGACTTGATCGGGTTACGACCGGACTGCGCTTGAACGCGGTGGAGGTCTGTTATTTCCCAGAGGGAAAAGGAGAAGCTGAAGTGCTGCGTTTAACTAAACGCGAAGAGGGTACACTCAACTGTGTACGACGTGACCGATCGGTCATGAATATTGACTAGCAGGTGGCTGCCAGCGGGTTCCCAGACAGAGAGGGTTTCCTATTGCCTAGAGCCCGGTACAAGAGCCTACAATCAGAGTAAATTAACTTATCTAAGGAGCGAGCACAATTAATTTAATCAGAATAGCTTCAACAATTACAGGAAAGTGAGAAATAATTTATTTATTTGGAACTAAATAAACACGAGAGTAGATTAATTTAATCAGAATAGATTAAATCAAAGATTACAATTAATTTAATCAGAATAGATCAAATAATTATAATCGAGAGAGAAATAATTATTTATTCGAACTAAATAAAACACGAGAGTAGATTAATTTAATCAGAATAGATTAAAGAATCGAAAGAGTATAATTAATTTAATCAGAATAGATCAAATAATTATAATCGAGAGAGAAATAATTATTTATTCGAACTAAATAAAACACGAGAGTAGATTAATTTAATCAGAATAGTTTAAATCAGCAAAAGATTACAATTAATTTAATCAGAATAGATCAAATAATTATAATCGAGAGAGAAATAATTATTTATTCGAACTAAATAAAACACGAGAGTAGATTAATTTAAATAGAATCCATTAAATCAGCAAAAAAATACAATTAATTTAATCAGAATAGATTAATTAATTATAAGAACGAGGAATAATTTATGTATTCGAAATAAATAAAGACGAGAGTAAGTTAATTTAATCAGAGTAGATTAAATCAGCAGAAGAAATTATTACAATTAATTTAATCAGAGTAGATTAAATAATTATAAGAACGAGGAATAATTTATTTATTCGAAATAAATAAAGACGCTGTTGGGCACAGCGCTTTATAAGAACTAAGAGCGGCAGTTCGCCAAACCCATTAGCATCTAAGAGAATTTTGTAAAGAGATTGCGCTCTCCTTTTTTAACGTTCATTCGTTCTCCCACGCAACGGCTCAGTCTGATCGGCCGGCTCGCGTAGATCGAATGTGTGCATATTTACTTTCGCTTGTCAAAAAGAAACGTTTTCTTTAACATACATATTTACATACATATGCATACTCGCATCTAATAAACAATTAAGACTCGCTAATCAAATTGTGTTTTAATCCAAAGCTATACGAAAAATCTCGATAGCTCAACATTTGGTGACCCCGACGTGATTCTTGTCTCTCTATGCATATACATGTACTTACATATGTACATATATGCATATCAACATAAACATATAAATATATAAATATATAAATATATAAATGTACATATATATATATTTAAGTTTCGTAAATACATTGTACATATTGTCGTGCACATATGCCGTTTATATAGCAATTGCCTTTTTACCGCCACTTCTTGCAAAGTCGCCAGACACTCTTTCGTTTCGTTTTGCAATACAGTGGTGTCCGTAAAAACAGTGCGTATAAACTTATTTCTACAGACATACATATGTATATATGTGCTCATCAGTTGTAAACTTATTGGTGTACATACAAGTAAACAAGTGACAAGTTAATAAACAATTAATAGCAACTAATTTCGGAACTGTGAGTTTCTATAACATCGCACTCATACGTCGATTAAGCGTGCATAAATCTCAGTGCAATTTCATGCTTGCCGTTAATTCTGTTGTTGTCATTGCACTCATTCGGTTCGGCTGCAATACTATCGCGTCCATAATAACGTTGCCAGTGCGCACTAATTCATACGGATGCAATAATTGGGTGAAATAATAGTGGCATATAATTGGAAATTAACTAAACTCTGTGCTGTGTTTAGTAAAATAGCTCAGAATCTGAGTTTTGCGCCCGTGCAATCTCCGCATATCAGCAACTGTGAACTCTATCGGTAATTCTCGTGTGCTTTACTCATCATGGCGAGCTTAAATGCTACTACAGTTGCGCCCGAAGAGCGAGCGAAATTTTATAAGCTCAAAGTCAAATCTGTGTTTGAACGCGTAAAAAGACTGCAAGCCAAGGTTGATTCTGATGCTCTTGCCGATCACAGTGACAGCACTTTAAACGTTCTTTTGGAGCATATTGGTAAGCTAAGCAATTCTTTTAGTGAAGCCCATGAAACTCTAGAGGAACTTGACTTTACTGAGATGGGCAAGCGATTTACGCGGTGACTTCGATGACTTAGTAATGGTCATGCAGTCAACCATAATGTCCGAAATTCAATGTCGTACCGCTGAAAATGCCCCATAGTTTCCACGTTTAGTAGACCGATGGTCCCTACTCAAGTTCCCGCTCCCAAGGTACATTCCGCACCTGCACTGCCGCCTTTAAAGCTGCCTACGTTCAGCGGTGGATATGCCAATTGGGCTGATTTCTACTCAATGTTTTCAACAATCATTGATATCAGAGCCAGAAATCAGCAACATGGAAAAGCTTCAGCATCTACGGTCTTGTCTGGATGGTGCAGCGTTGGATACAATTCGATCTTTGGAAATTTCTAACGACAACTATACGATGGCCATAAAGCTATTGAAACAAAGATATGATAACCGACGTTTAATTTTTCAAGCCCACATCGTAAAGATCTTAGGGCTGAAAAGGGTAGAAAATGGATCCATAACCAAGCTGCGAAATTGTCCCGACAGCTTCAATGTACATGTGCGTGCACTCAGTAGCCTGGGCACAACAGAACAGATAGCCAGTGCCATCATTGCTCAGGTGCTGTTACAGAAGCTTGATGTGGCCTCACAAGCTAAATGGGAAGAGAAATTGGAGGATTCAGAGATGGCGTCCCATATACCTGCATATGAAGAAGTGGCCTCTTTCCTTGAGCTTCGCTGGCCGCACTTTGGAATCAATGGAATTTTCTCTAAATAACTATTCATCCAGTAAGCAGGTGAATTCTAGCAGTAAATTGGTCAACAGCCGGTCCACATTTCTTGTAACAGACCACAGTGCACACAGTTGCGTTTTTTGTAATGATCCTGAGCATACAATCTATAAATGCTCAAGATTCGCAAACCTATCGCCTACTCTTCGTCTGAATGAAGTCAAGAAGGCTGGGCTATGCTTAAATTGCTTGAAAGGCGGCCATCAGTCGAGACAATGTGGCTCGCGTAGTTGTCGGGTCTGTGGAGTCAAGCATCATACGCTTCTCCACCTTGGCAACTCCAGCACATCGCAGGCAGTAACTCCGTTCCATCAGCAATCCTCATCATCAGGGATGCAGATCACTCCTACTCAGCCCTCAGCTCCGTCCACTACTCTCCTGGCTCAAGATCTGAACAGCGATGTTGCGCTCCTGGCTACCGCAGTGGTTTCTGGCCAAGAATCGGTTTGGCGAACTTGTTCCTTGTCGTGCACTCTTAGATTCAGGCTCCCAGGTACATCTTGTTACAGCCAGGTTTGCCAATCTGCTACAACTTAAGAGATCAAGGTCTGTACGTGGCTTAGGCGACTCCAATTTTGGCACCGATGGAAGCACCATTTGCCTCACCTTGCAGGCTCACGCATCGGAGTACGCGACTAGCATAACGGCCATGGTAGCAGCAAATATAACTGGCAGGCAGCCCAGTTCTAATTTAAATACAAGCAATTGGAGTATACCGCAGAATATAGTCTTGGCAGATCCAGCTTCGATAAGCCACAAGCGAATAGATTTGCTTATCGGAGTCAGCCTTTTCTATGACTTGCTCTGTGTGGGTCAAGTCAAGTTGGCGCCTGGGCTTCCAGAAGACTCGTCTTGGTTGGGTTGTATCGGGAGGTAAAGCTAGCGGCCACAATTCCACACTAATAGTTTCAAAGACGCCTTCGGATCCAGGTCCAGACTCCGCTACTGATATTCAATTGGACAGTCTCGTTCGTCGTTTCTGGGAGACTGAGAGCTGCAGCGACCCTGTAGTAAACGTTAGTAAAGAGGAATCAGATTGCGAAGCGCATTTTCTGAGGCATTACAAACGATTGCCCAGTGGCCAATATTCAGTACGCTTGCCTGTTAAGCTTAATTACGAGCTTCTTGGAGAGTCTTATCAGCAAGCGCTGCGGCGGTTTCTTAATTTGGAGAAGAAATTGAATCGCTTGCCTCATATAAAGTCTCAATATTCAGCGTTCTTGGATAAGTATTGTGAGCTGGGTCACATGTCACGCGTTCCTCGCAGCTCATTTCATCAATGCAAATATTTTCTTCTTCATTCATCACTGCGTTTTGAAAGAAGATAGCTCAACTACAAACTTCGAGTCGTCTTTGATGGATCAGCAGCTACATCAACTGGTTATTCGCTGAACGACATTCTAATGTCAGGGTCCTGTCATTCAGCCGAAAATGATCGACATATTGCTGCGTTTCCGGTCCTATCCAGTTGCACTCACCGGTGATATTTGCAAAATGTATCGTTGCGTGAAGGTGCCTGAGCCAGACAGCTATCTGCAATGCATTCTATGGAGGAATTCACCAGATGATGAGTTAGAATTGTTCAAGCTTGATACGGTCACATGTGGCACAAAACCTGCATCATTCTTGTCTGTGCCATGCATCAGCTCGCCATAGATGAAAGGGATACCTTCCCAGTCGGTTCCGAGGCATTACTTCGCGATTTCGATTTGATCTCTGGAGGAATTCAGTCGAAGAGGCAAGGCGCGTCATGCAAGAAACAGCTGGAATATTGGCATGTGGCCGGTTCAAGTTGCGAAAGTGGTGTTCAAGCCATCCCATGGTGCTGGACGGCGTAACAGAGTGTGACAAGGAATCACTCATTAGGTTCAATGATGGCAGCGACATTACTAAGACACTTGGCCTCGCATGGGATCCATCATCTGATCAACTTTGTTCTCATATTTAGCTATGGATTTGACCACTAAGCCATCCAGGCGTTCTGTCCCTCTCGTCTATTGCTCGGTTTTACGATCCCCTCGGACTGGTCGGCCCAATAATAACAAAGGCTAAAATTTTCTTGCAACAACTCTGGAGGCATAAACTTGATTGGGACGAGAGCCTTCCAGCAGCATTTCACACTGCATGGCTGGGCATCTGCAGTAGCTTTGGCAACGGTCTGAGGAGTGTCTTTCCCAGGTTGGCATTGGTACCAGGAGAAAAGGTTGAGGTCCATGGATTCTGCGATGCCAGCATCGAGGCGTACGGAGCCTGCATCTATATTGTATCCAAAGGGCAACATAGCACCAGCAGGTTACTTTGTTCAAAGTCTCGAGTTTCTCCCTTGAAAACGCTCACGATTCCCAAGTTGGAGCTATGTGGGGCAGAGTTGCTTGCACGTTTAATGGATGAAGTGGCTCGTTTAGGAATTTTCGAAGAGGAATTTCACTGTTGGTCCGACTCTACTGTAGCGCTATCTTGGATTAATGACGAGCCCGGGCGATTTAACGTTTTTGTTTCAAATCGCATCGCCACGATACAGGATCTCACATCAACAATGGAATGGCACTACGTACCTACTGTGCTGAATCCCGCAGATATGTTATCTCGAGGTTCATTGCCCGCTGAGTTGAACACATCATTACTTTGGTTCAGCGGTCCTGATTTCATTTGTAAGCCCACCTCTCAATGGCCAGTCCTATCGCTTCCAGAAAGAACTTCACTTGAGCGTCGAAGTACCGTTCTACTTGTGAAAGGCCCAGTCCGTGACGCCTCCATGGACTGCAAGTATGCTAATATCGTTTAGGTCGATTGCCGCGTATTTTTGCATACGTATCATAGTTTATCAAAAAGTCATGGTTCAGGAATAACTCTCAGCAGAAATTCGGACTGGTACTCATATACTGTTGCGAATGATTCAACGAGCCCATCTCTCGGGCGACATTGATGCACTTCGAACTAAGGGAATGGTTGCGCCATCCAGCGTTCTCGCCTCTTCTTTTCGCCATTTCTTGATGAAGTCGGACTGCTACGTGTAGATGGTCGCCTCAAAAAACTCTACTCTTAACTTTGATAGTCGCCATCCAATTATATTGGCCAGAAGTCATCCAGTACTCGAGCCATTGTCATGCATTACCATCAGCGAAACTTGCATGCTGGGTTCCAAGCGGTACTAGCTCTGGTTCGTTCCCAATATTGGCCAATCGGTGGTAGAAAAACTGTATCCAGTGTGATACCCTCATCTGACAATGAATCCTTATCCGATATCGAAACTATACATTCAGCTGACAGCAGCTATGAATACATATTTGAAGAAACAAAAAAAAACACTGAATCAGTTTAAACAGCAACTACTTATTTCAAAAAAATAAATTTACTATTCACGAAAAAATGCGAACCTTTCAATAAATAAGATATATCATAGATTACGATACAGTAGATAACTTAACCCAAATACTTAAAGAATTTTTACAACCAAAAATAACGACAGGAATCCATTGCAGTCTTGAAGATCTATACGAAATACAGAATACAATAAGAAATACATTCACAAATAAATTTCTCTTTACCAGAAAATTCGTCTTAGATATCGAAAATAAAAACGACCAAGAAATTATTATAGAAGAAACACATGCTCGAGCTCATAGAGGTTTCGACGAAAACCTTAAGCAAATTCTTAGGTATTATTATTGGCCAACGCTATACAAAACTCTTAAACATACATACGACATTGCGAAATCTGTAATAAAAATAAATACGATAGAAATCCAAAACAAATACTTATTTCCAAAGCACCCATTCCAAAAACAGAAGGTGAACAATTACACAGATATTTTTATGCTCAAAAATTATCATTTATCACTTGCATTGATGCTTATTCAAAATTTCTAGTTGTTTGTAGGGGTGGCGTTGAGTTCGTCGTCTTCTATATGTATGTGATTTCCTCCAAGAAAACCTCTGGGTTTTTTCACGTTTAACAATTTGAGGTTTTTATTGCGCACCGATCTTGTGTGGTGTCGTGTATGATTACAATGCAAGTATATAATTACATGGTAGAAAAGAAGAAAGGTTGCGCCGTGCCAGCCCAGTACTCAAAGTGGTTATGTTAATAACATAACTGTTATTAACATAACAGGTTGTGCGGATAAGGAGGAGCAACTCTGTTAACGCCATCTGGCGTGAACATTCCCCCCCCCCCTTGCAATGATGCAACGAGGGACTTGGAGCTCAGGCGCAGGAGCCTGAGAGGATCCACCCAAATTGGATCCACCAGTGGAAGCCCGTCAAGGAGGAAGGAGGATGTGAGGGTACACATCCGCCCCCAGCACCATAAGCACCATACTGGGCAGAGACCAGCGGTCGTCGGCGAGCGTGATTCCCGGAAACGGGGCGCTGCGCTCGACGGCTCGGACGGGTGTCCTGGCAACTGCAGCTGGGCCTCCAGTTGCAGGATCGTGTCCAATTCGAAGCGGGTGGTCTTCGACCGGATGAGAGCCGTGCAGACCTGCCCCGGACCAACGCTAGTGACGGAAAGACCAAGGGGTCCGTGCCAAATCAGCGTTGATCCGACTGGTCGGGCTGCACGGATCGATCAAGACCCGTATGTCGAAGACCTTGGACTGGGACTGGAGCGCGACGGTGGCAGTGGGCAAGATGCTGATGGCCCGATGCTGCATCAGCGTCGATAACGGAGGCGACTCGTCCGTCGCAAAGGCTGGGGTGCGCCGACGTGTACGGCGGCGACGTCGACGGGTTCCGGAGGTTTGCTGGAAGCGGGATGGCTGCGTTGGGCTGGCGTGCTGATGGCTCCGTGTTGTCCTGGGGTCGCCGATGTACCATTGGCCGCATCTGGCAGGACAGTGGACCGGCGACGACGAGCAGCTCGGCGGTTTCGACGCACTCCGGTGAGGTGCAGCAATGTGTGGTGGTCTTTGCCACACATCTTGCACCCGCCCTGAGTGCGGCAGGACTGCCCGGAGTGCTGGTGGGCCAGACATTTTGCGCAATATTTATTAATTAGCGCCGCCCGCATACGCTTCTCGACAGGCAGTCCCAAAAACCGCCGGCACTTCCGCAGCGCGTGCACTCCTCTGCACACGCGACAGCGGAAGGAGTTGACGCCTGCTGGCGTTGGTAGGTGCGGTGATGACGTCATAGCTGGAAACGAGCGAAGATATGAACATGAGTGCTTATGGCGATGCAAAACATGGAG
Source organism: Drosophila koepferae (assembly GCA_030914345.1). Lineage (NCBI taxonomy): Eukaryota > Metazoa > Arthropoda > Insecta > Diptera > Drosophilidae > Drosophila > Drosophila koepferae. Next base: position 27,859 of record JAUESR010000134.1, read on the forward strand.
TGGACAGCACAGTGCGGACGAGAGTNGTATGTTAATTGGACAACGCTGGGATGGCCTCGTCCGTTGATAGAATGACCAACTAGTGGACGGGCCTGCGGATGATACCCCGGGCAGTGAGAACGTCTGCCACTCGAAACCATTTTATCTTCTCCGGATAGGTGAGGTGGATTCTACGGAGCCGCCACTCATTGATGGCGGTGTTGTCATCTTTGACGATGACCATATCACTAACCTTCAAATCTCGGCGCGGGGTTTGCCACTTGTTTCGCTTATGCAGCTCCTTCAGGTAGTCTTCCTTCCAACGGAAACATAACTTGATGGAGAGCCTTCAGGCGCTGCCAGCGGTTTCAAAATGGACATCGCTTTATCCTGAATTACAGGTTCAGCAATCGAGAGAAGGGGGCCACCGATCAGAAAGTGACCCGGAGTCAGGGCGAGGAGATCGGTGGCGTCCTCCGACATGGTGCGCGATTGGCCTGGAATTGAGGCACGCCTCGACCCTGGCCAAGAGGGTCGAGAGCTCCTCAAAGGTATATTTCGCCGCAGAAGTGGACTTGTAGAACAGGGCCTTAAAACTTTTCACGCCCGCTTCCCACAAACCACCCATGTGAGGGGCACCCGCTGGGTTGAAATGCCAGGATAAGGCGCTGTAGAGTATGTAGTAGCAAACACCTCGGATCTGAGGGGCTGCTAGAAAGTCTCGAGACAGGACCTTCTCGGCTCCGACGACGTCTTCCCGTTGTCGGAGTAGAGCCGTTGCGGACATCCCCGCCGAGCCACCAGGCGAGAGAACGCTGCTAAGAACCTTTCGGTGGTCAGATCGGAGGTGGCCTCGAGGTGGATGGCTTTTGTGCTAAAACACACGAACACGCAGACGTACCCTTTCGTTATGAGACAGGCACGTCCCGTGTAGTTCTTAACGTCGAAGGCCCCGCAAAGTCGACGCCCACGAAAGTAAAAGGTCGGGAGAAAGTCGACCGCTCTGCAGGCAGATCACCCATCATTTGCGTTTGGAGGCGCTTGCGGTACACCACGCATGATTTGCAGGAGTTGATTACCGCCTTGATGAGGATCTTCAGCTTGGGGAATCCAGAATTGAGAGCGGATGAGCCTCGTCACCAACTGGTTCCCACCATGCAAGGAGATACGATGAGTGAAACGAACCAGCAGTCTTGAGAACGCACCCGAGTACGGCAGAATAATGGGATGGCGTTCATCGTAGCTCAAAGAGGTGGTGGCTCGAACGCGTCCGCATGCCCTCATGACTTCATCATGGTCTAAAAATGGGTTGAGGCTGCGACTGGACTGGAGGGTGAAAGTGGTTGCTTTTCGCGGAGGCGAGCGAATTCGTTCGCGTAGCCGGTCAGATTGGCATTGCGAAATGTAAAAACGCTGAACGACATGCAGTTCTTCAGCACTGAGTTCTGGTGTCAGAGGAAGGTCGGATCTCCGGCACCGCTTGATGAAGCGGAACATCCAAGCGGTAACACGGAGAGCTCGGTTGAGTTCTGAAAATCGACGGAGGGGCGTGCATGGTGACATTTCGCAGCCTTTTTCTCCACGGTGGTCTCTAGTTCGATGGATGAGTTTGATGGCCATTGGTCTCGGGCAGCCGAAGCCATTCGGGGGCCATGGAACCATAATGAGCTCGTGAGGAGCTCTCGTGGATTTACTCCCCTGCTCGCGAGGTCTGCGGGGTTGTGCTCGGATCGGACGTGGGCCCAATCACCGGGATTAGTGAGTTCGGAAATTCTGCTAATCCGGTTGGCGACAAAGGTCGTCCACGTACACGGCGGCTTCTTGAGCCAGGCTAGGACGATCGAAGAATCAGTCCAGAAGAAAGACTCCCATTGAACCGTAGGAGAGGCGGGGAGCAGAATAGAGCTTAGGTCAGCCAGAAGAACGGCGCCGCATGGCTCTAGGCGAGGAATGGACAGAGTCTTAATGGGAGCCACTCGCGTCTTGGCGGCGAGCAAATTGTGAAGACCTGACATCCCCGCTCGACACGCAGGTACAGAGCGGCTCCGTACGCGTGCTCAGAGGCGTCACAAAACCCATGGAACTGCACTTTCAGCTCTGGTTGGAAATGTATCCATCGAGGTATGCGTATCTCACGGAGTGTAGGAGAGTCCACCAAGAACTCTTGCCATTGGCGGCGGAGATCGGTTGGCAAGGGCTCGTCCCAGTCCAGACCCTGCAGCCAGACCTTTTGCATAAAAATTTTCGCACGAACGACGAAGGGTGCCAGCCAGCCGGCAGGGTCGAACAATTTGGACGCTTGGGAGAGCACGGTTCTTTTTGTATAGGTAGACTGGAATGGAGTATCGGCTGGCGCGAAGAAAAACTCGTCTGAATGAGCTTGCCACCGTAAATCTGTGACATTTCGGGATGGCCTTTAAACAGACTCTGGAGTTGGAGGCCCACTTCCTTAAAGGAAACCCCGCGCTGCCTAGAGCTTCTTGCAGCTCTGCGATGGTTGCGATCACCTTCCCCTTGGAGTGCGCTCCTGCAAGCACGTCATCGACGTACATGCATTCGGAGATGACCTTGCTGGCGAGAGGCAGCCGAAGTCTCACATCGTCTGCGAGATGTTTAAAGCACTCTCAGAGCCAGGAAGGGAGCGCAGTTTACTCCGAAGGTGACAGTGTTCAGTTCAAAATCGCCAATGGTGCCGTCAGGCTTGCGGAAGATGATGCGTTGAAAAGGAGTGTGTTTGGGATCAACCCGAATCTGGCGACACATTTTCTCAATATCGGCGTTGAAACACATACCGATAGTATCGCCATTGCAGAATTTGCATCATGAGATCGGACTGGAGGATGGGGCCTGGGTGAAGGATATCGTTCAGGCTTTTCTCATTGGAAGAGGGACATGATGCATTGAACACTACTCTCACCTTAGTGGTAGTGCTGGTCGGGTTTAAAAACTGCATGGTGCGGCAAGTAAAATTGCCATTGGCAGGATTGTCACAGGGGCGAATTGGCCTCGTATGGCCCATGCCGATATACTCTTGCAGTATAGCATCGTATTCAGCCTTGAGGGTTGGATTTCTTGTCAAACGGTTCTCGTTCTTCAAGAATTGGCCCAAAGCGATGGACCGTGAATGGCCTATGTCAATATGGTCAGGATCCTTAAACGGAAGAGTCACGACATATGAGCCAGAGCTGTCCCTCTTAGTTGTACGGACAAAATTGTCTTCACAGAACGAGTCTGGCTCGCGAGTCGCCCTTGGAAGATCCTCCACCTCCCAAAATTTGGATCCAGCCGAAGATGGTCTCTTGTCCCATAAGAGATCCGCAAAGGTTGGGATGGAACCCCCCTTTAACGAGGGACGGAAGGATATCCGCCCCCAGAAGAACGTCAATCTGGGCGCTCTTGAAAAATAAGGGGTCGGCTAACGGAATGTCAGGAAGACGATCTAAGACTTGTTGCGGAACGGGATATGACGGCAAGTTGCCGGAGAGCTGAGAGAGTACGAAAGCTGATGCCTCAATTCGGACCATCGGATTCAGCGGAGTACCAATCTGGAACTCACAATGTTTTAGCGACTAGGCCGTTACAGAACGGCCCAAACCAGACACTTGTGTCTGCACTGCTCGGAATGGCAGTCTCAACAAGCGAAACAAACGCTCTGACACAAACGTCGCTTCGGATCCCGAATCGACCAAGGCTCGGGCAGGAAATGTGGCTCCTAAGTTATGCACGTTGAGAACCGCCGTACCTAGCAATACGCCTTGATCGTTAGCTGAGAAAAACGATTGAACCCCAGGGGCCACCTCGGATGCGGGGGGCCTCACAGAGGCGTTGGACTGTGAACTGCCACCAGAGTGCCCTTCCCGGTGGAGGAGAGTGTTATGCCTAGCCTTGCATTTGGCGCAGTTGTGTATGCTGGTGCACTCACGTAACTGGTGGCCCTGAGCGAAGCAGTTCAGACAGAGCTGCTTCCGCCTGATGTAAGCATCTCGGGCTGCAACGGACATGTGCAGAAAGATAGGACACTTCGGACGGGATGGCTCTCTTTGGCACACAGCTCACATTTTTTACCTTTACGGGCCACCTGAGTCTCAAAGGCGTTGACCCTTTTTGACAGAGAAGTGCTCCTGGATCTGGGGTCTGAGAAAGAGGCTTTGATGGCGGGTCTGTCACTTTCCATGGCTTCGAGTGCCCGAGCGCGCTCGCTAAGAAAGTGACTGATATCCTGCCAAGCGGGGATATCGGACTTCCTCAATAAGGACTGCTCCCAGAGAGATCGGGTCTGTTCCGGCAATTTGGAGGTGCACAGGAACCCGAGGATGCAATCCCAGCTCTCAGTAGAGATCTGAGCCTGCTCGATGGCAGTGACGCACCTGTGAATAGTGCCAAGCAGCTCTCTGAGAGACGAGCCTGACTCCTTGATGACCTTGGAAAGGTTGAACAGAATTATCAGCTGGCTATTGACTAATAGCCGCTTGTTCTCGAAACGAGCACACAAGGCGGCCCAAGCCGAGGCAAGCCGTCGTTCGTGAGCGGACACTCTGCGACTAAAGCATTTGCCTCGCCTTGTGTCTTTGAGTTGAGGTGGAATAGTTTTTCCACAGGAGTCAGACGCGGATTTTGGATGTAAATGACCGTGAATAGGTCTCGGAATGTTGGCCAACGCAAGTAATCGCCGTGAAAACACTTCCGTGTCAACGGGTGGAAGGCGACAGCCTCCGGAAGAGGCGAAAGGAGGGCTCACGTGGTTTGGCAAAGCACTTGGTGTCGCTATGGCCTCGATCTGTCGACCCAAAAAGCTGCACACCGTTTATAAACTGTGTAGCAGTGGTCGAATTTCGCCTCCATGGCTTCAACATCGCCACTACCACCAGCCCCCTGACTCAGCGCTTTGGAACACGCTTCATACTGCTGCTCTGCCTTCTCCCACAGAATTTTGACCCGATCACGTCGGATTTCTAAAGCCTGGAGCTGAGCGGCTGGAGTGGAGCCAACATCCTCAGAGTATTCAATGCGGGACCTCAAACTTGACGAGCCTATCGCAGCCGCAATAAAATCAGCGAGTGACATTTTGGACAACGGACTCGTGGGCCTTGCTGTGGAGCGTGTGCCAATCGGACTGCGCTTGAACGTGCTAGTGGATTGTATTTTACCAGACGGGACCGGAGATTGTAATAGAGTTTAGTTTCGTTTTATTATTCGAATAAATAGGTCGCTTTGCGGCGACAAATAAATTAACAAATCGTTTTTTTAACTTATACAAGGAAGATGTCCTCTTT